>CALNHZ020000207.1:0-148920 GCA_940586395.1 Vitis riparia x Vitis cinerea
AGCTTTGAGTTGTTTTTAGCATTCTAGCGCCTTGAGCTCACAACTTAGAGTCGCTAATGTAAGTATACCCCTAAAACTATCATCACATCTTTATTCATGTTATCCATTACCCTGAGTTGTTCATACCATCTCGAGCCTGAGCTCATGACCTAAAGTTGTTCATTTCATCTACAATCCTAAACTATTCATAACATCTAGAGCCTTGATTTCACAACCTATAATCGCTCATATCATCCTCAAACTTGAGCTATTCATAGAATCTAGAGGCCTGAGCCACGGGATCTGGAGTTGTTCTTTATCATCCATAAACCCTATGACATTCAAAGCATCTAGAGCCTTGACCAGGCAACCCAGAGTCATTCATGTCATCCATAACCTTAAGTTGTTCATAACATCTAGAGCCTTGAACTCACAACCAAAGTCATTCATGTCAACCACAACTTTTGAGCTATTCATAGCATCTAGAGTTTTGAGCTCATAACCTAAAGTCATTTATGTCATCCATGACCCTGATCTATTCATAACATTTAAGGCTATGGGCTCACAACCAAGAATCATTCATATCATCCACAACCCTGAGATGGTCATAGCATCTAGAGGTCTGAGCTCTGGATCCCGAGTCATTCAAATCATCGACAACCCTAGCTGATCATTAAAATCTAGAGCCTTACGCTCATGACACATAGTAGCTCATGTCAATCCATAACCTTAAACTATTTATAGTATCTAGAGCCCTGAGCTCACGACTCGAAGTCATTCATGTCATCCATATCCCTAAGCTACTCATGGCATCTAGAGCCCTTAGCTCACGACCCATAGTCATTCAGGTCAACCATAGCCTTGAGTTGTTGATAGCATCTACAATCCTTAGCTCATGACCCAATCTTATTCATGTCATCATCCACAGCTCTGAGCTGTCATAGGATCTATAACCCTAAGCTTAGGACCTGAAGTCGTTCATGTTATCGATAACCCTTAGTTATTCATACCATCTCGAGCCCTTAGCTCATGATCCATAGTCGTTCATTTCATCCACATCCCTAAATTATTCATAACATCTAGAGCCTTGAGTTCATGACCCAAAATTGTTCATATCATGCACAACCCTGAGTTGTTCATATCATCTATATCTCAAGCTTACGACTTAGAATAATGCATATCATCTACCACCGTGAGTTGTACATAGTATCTAGAGACCTAAGCTCATGACCTAGTGAAGTTCATGTCATCGATAACCTAAGTTGTTCATAACATCTACAGGCTCAAGCTCATGACCCAGAGATGTTGATGTGAACCGCAACCCTAAGTTATTCATATTATTTAGAACCTTATGCTCATGACTCGAAGTCATTCATATCAACCATAACCCTGAGCTCACGAAATTGAGTCATTCATGTCAGCTATAACCCTGAGTTGTTCATAACATTTTGAGCTTTGGGCTTAAGACCAGAATCGTTCATAGATTCATAGCCTTGAGTTGTTCATATGATCTAGAGGCCTGAACTCATAGGATCCTAATTCGTTCATACCATCCCTAACCCTAAGTTGTTCATAACATCTAAAACCATGAGTAATGGCTTGGAGTAGCTCATGTCTTCCAATGGCCTGAGCTATTCATAGCATCTAAAGCCTTGAGCTCACGACCCATAGCCGTTCATGTCAACCACTGACCTAAGCTCTTCAAAGCATCTAGAGCCCTCTACTCACAACCTGAAGTCATTCATGTTACCCACAACACTGAGCTATTCATAGAATCTAGAGGCTTGAGCACATGATGTAGAATTGTTCATATCATCCAATGCTCTGAGCTATTTATAGCATCTAGAGGTTTGAGCTCATTACTTGAAACCATTTATGTAATCCACAACCATGAGCTACTCATAGCATCTAAGTCCTTGAGTTCACACCCAAAATAGTTCATATCATCCACAGCCCTAAGTTGTTCGAAACATCTGAGCTTTGAGCTCACGACATAGAATCATGCATATCATCCACAATCCTTAACTATTCATAGCATCTTAAGACTAGTGCTCATGATGTAAAATAGCTCATCTCATCTACAACGCTAAGTTGTTCATAGCACTTGAGCAAGGGCTCATGACTAAGAATCATTCACATCACCCTTAGCCTGAGTTGTTTATAGCTTCTAAAGGCTTGAGCTTAGGAGTTCCTAAGTCATTCATAACATTTAGAGATCTGAGCTCATGACCTGAAGTTGTTCATTTCATCCATAACCTTATGCAATTCATAACATCTAGAGCCTTTTATTCAAGACCCGGAATCCTTCATATCATCTAAAACCTTAAGTTCTTCATAGCATCTAGATTCTTGAGCTCACAACCTAGACTCGTGCATATCATCCATAACCTTGTCTTGTTCATAGAATTTAGAGTCCTAAGCTCATGACCCGAAGTCCTTCATGCCATCCACAACCTTGAGTAGTTCATAGCATCTAAAGCCTTGAGTTCATGACCCAAAGTAGCTCATATCATCCATAGCCTTGAGCTGTTCATAGCATCTAGAGTTGTGAGCTCAAGACTCGGAGTCCTTTATGTCATCCACAACCCTAAGCAGTTCATAGCATCTAGAGCCTTAAGTTCACAACCCAAAGTAGCTCATATAATCCACAGCCTTAAGCTATTCATAGCATCTAAAGTCATGAGATCATAACCTAGAGTCATTCATGTTAACAACAATCCTAAGTAGTTCATAGTATCCAGAGCCCTTAGCTCATGACCTAGAGTCCTTCATGTCATCCACACCCTTGAGCTATTCATAGCATCTAGAATGCTGAGCTCACGACCTGGAGTTGTTCATGTCAACCACAGCCCTGAGTTATTCATAGCATCTAGAGCCCTAAGCTCACTACCCGCAATCATTCATGTCATCCATAACCCTATGTTGTTCATAGAATTTAGATCCATGGCTCACGACCAATAATTGTTCATATAATCTACAACCTTGAGTAGTTCATAGTATATAGAGGCTTGAGCTCACGGGATCTCAATTCGTTCATATCTTCCACTACCCTAAGTTCTTTATAGCATCCAGAATCGTAACCTCATGACCTAGAGTAGCTCATGTCACCCACAACCTTGAGTTTTTCATAGCATCTAGAACCTTGAGCTCACGACTGGGATTCATTCTTGTCAACCATAACCCTAAGTTGTTCATGGCAAACATAGCCCTGAGCTCATAACTAGGACTCTTCCACATCATCCACCGCCCTTAGCTTTTGATAT
Source organism: Vitis riparia x Vitis cinerea (assembly GCA_940586395.1). Lineage (NCBI taxonomy): Eukaryota > Viridiplantae > Streptophyta > Magnoliopsida > Vitales > Vitaceae > Vitis > Vitis riparia x Vitis cinerea. Next base: position 3,243 of record CALNHZ020000207.1, read on the forward strand.
CATTTAAAGCCATAGGCTCACAACCAAGAATCATTCATATCATCCTCAGCCCAAAGTTGTTCATATCATCTAGAGGCCTAAGGTCACGGGTTCCCGAGTCATTCATATCATCCACAATAATGAGGTGTTCATAACATCTAGGGTCCTAAGCTCACAACCCGAAGTCGTTTATTCATCCATAACCCTGAGTTGTTCATTGTGTCTAAAGCCTTGAGTTCATAACCCAAAATAGTTCATAACATCCACAACCCTGAGTTGTTCATTGCATCTAGATCCTTGAGCTCATGACCCAGAATCATGTGTATCATCCATAACATGGAGTTGTTCATAGCATCTAGAGACCTGACCTCATGAACCAGAGTAGTTCATGTCATTCACAGGCATAAGTTGTTCATAAAATCTAGAGCCCTCAGCTCACGACCTAAAGTTGTTCATGTCAACCACAGGCCTACGCTCTTCATAATATGTAAAGCCTTGAGCTCATGACCTAGAGTCATTCATGTGATCCACAATCTTCAGTTGTTCATAGTATATAGAGGCCTCAACTTACAACACGGAGTCGTTCATGTCAACTATAACCTTGAGTTGTTCATGGCATCTAATGTGTTGAGCTCATGACCCTAAGTTGTTGATGTCAAACATAATCTTGAGCTTTTCATAACATCTAGAGCCTTAAGCTCACTACGCGTAGTCATTCAAGCATCTATAGCCCTCATATGCTCATAGCATTTAGAGCCATGAGCTCATGACCAAGAACTATTCATATGGTCCACAACCTTGAGTTGTTCATAGCATCTAGAGGACTGAGGTCACAGGATCATAAGTCGTTGATATCATCCACAACCCTGAGTTGTTCATAGCATCCAAAGTTGTCAGCTCATGACCTGGAGTAGCTCATGTCTTTAACAACCATGACTTGTTTATAACATCTAGAAACCTGAGCTCATGACCCAAACTCATTCTTGTAAACCACAACCCTGATCTTTTCATAACATATAGATCCCTAAGTTCATGACTTAGAGTCTTTCATGAGATGCACAACCTTGAGTTGTCAACATTTAAAGCAATTGGCTCAATACCAAGAATTTTTTATATTATCCTAAACCCTGAGTTGTTCATCACATCTAGAAGCTTGGGCTCACGGGATCTTAAGTCATTCATATCATCCATAACTCTGAACTCATGACCCAGAGCCATTCATGTTATCCACAACCCTGAGCTCATGAAACAGATAAATTCATATCATCCACAACTTTGAGCTATACTTAGCATCTAGAGGCTTGACCTCATGGGATCTTGAGTCATTTATATCATCCATAATGCTTAGTTGTTAATAGCATCCATAGCCCTCAACTCATGACTTGGAGTACTTTATATCATTCATAGCCTTGAGCTGTTCATAACATTTAGAAACGTGAGCTCACGACCCAAGGTCATTCATCTTAACCATACCCTAAGTTGTTCATAGTATCTAGAGCCCTGAGCTAACGACAAGAGTCATCAATGTCATCCATAGCCTTGAGCTATTCATAGCATTTAGAGTGTTGAGCTCATGACCCAAAGTTGTTATTGTCAACCATAGCCCTAAGTTGTTCATAACATCTAGAGCGTTGAGCTCACTACCTAGGGTTGTTCATGTCATCCATAGCCTTAAGCTATTCATATCATTTTGAGCCATGGGCTAACGACCAAGAATTGTTCATATCTTCCTCAACCCTAAGTTGTTCATAACATCTAGAGGACTAAGCTCATGAAATCTCAAGTCATTCATATCATCCAATACCCTGAGTTCTTCATAACATCCAAAGTTATAAGCTCATGACCCATAGTAGCTCATGGAATCCATAATCCTTATTTGTTCACAGAATCTAAAGGCCTGAGCTCATGACCCAAACTTCTTCTTGTCAACCATAACCATGAGTAGTTCATAGCATCTAAAGTCTTGAGCTCATGACCTAGGGTTGTTTATAGCATCCATAGCCTTGAGTTGTTCATAGCATATAAAGGCTTGAGCGTATGATGTAGAATTGTTATTAACATAAAAAACCCTAAGTGGTTCATAGCATTTAGAGGCCTCGAGTCATAGAAGACCGAGTCATTCATATTATCCACAACTGTAAGTTGTTCAAAGCATCTAGACCCCTGAGCTCACAACCTAAAGTTGTTCAGGTCAACCACAACCCTGAGTTGTTGATAGCATCTTGAGCCCTAAGATTATAACATGGAGTCCTTCATGTCATCCTCAACATTAAGTAGTTCATAGAATCTAAAGGCTTGATCTCATGACACAAAATCATTCGTATTTTTCCCAGCCTCGATTAGTTCATAAAATCTAAAGGACCGAGATCATGGGATCCCAAGTCATTCATATCATCCAAAACTTTGAGTTTTTCATAACTTATAGAACCCTGAGCTCAGGACCGATGCCTTTCATGTCAACCCCAACCTTGAGTTGTTCATAGAATCTTATGGCCATGACCTAGAGTCTTTCATGTCATCCACAACCCTAAGTTGGTAAAAGAATCTAGAGCCCTAAGCTTATAACCTAGAGTTGTTCATATCAACCATAACCTTGAGTTGTTCATAGAATCTAAAGGCCTAAGACCATGACTCGGAGTAGTTCTTTTCCACCATAACCTCGAGTTGTTCATAGCATCTAGAGCCTTGAGCTCACGACCCAGTGTAGTTCATCTCATCAACAACCTTAGGCAGTTCATATAACCTAGACCCTTAAGCTTACGGCTTGGAATCGTTCATATCAATCGCAACCCTAGGTTGTTCATAGTATCTATAGAATTGAGCTCAAGACCCAAAGTCGTTCATGTCATCCATAACCCTGAGTTGTTCATAGAATCGAAAGCCATGAGCTCACGACCCAAATTCATTCATGTCAACAACAACCTAAAGGTGTATGTTGCATCTAGAGCCTTGAGCTCACAACCCAGAGTCACTCATGTCAACTAGCATAATGAGTAGTTTAGAACATCTAGAGCCTTGTGATCATGACCCAAAGTCGTTCATGTCATCCATAGTCTTTAGCAGTTCATAGCTTTGAACTGTTCAAAGCATCTAGAGCCCTGAGTTCATGGCCCAAAGTCATTCATATCAACCATAACCCTAAGTTGCTTATAGTATATAGAGCCTAGAGCTCACAACTTAGAGTCATTCATGTCATCCATAACCTTGAGTTGTTCATAGTATCTAGAGCCCTCAGTTCACAACCTAGAGTCTTTCATATGATCAACAACCCAGACCTGTGCATGGCACTACAACTCTTAGCTCATGACCTGGACTCTTTCATGTCAACCACAACCCTGAGTTGTTCATAGAATCTAGAGGCCTCGGCTCATGACTAGTGTCATTTATGTCATCTACAACATTAAGTTAATAAGAGCATCTAGAGCCGTTAGCTCACAACTTAGAGTCTTCATGTCAACTATAAACCTACATTGTTCATAGCATCTAGGGCCTTCAGCTCATAACCCGGAGTCATTCATGTTAATTACAACCCTGAGTAGTTCATAGCATCTAAAGCCCTGAGCTCAGGACACAAAGTCATTCATGTCAAACATAATCCTCAATTGTTCATAGCATCAAGAGCCCTGAGCTCATGACCCGAAGTAGTTCATTTCAACCATAGCCCCGAGATGTTCATAGGATCTAAAGCCTTAAACTCATAACTTGGAGTCTATCTTTTCATTGGTAGGCCTAACCTATGTATAGAATTTAGATCCTTTAGCTCATGACTCAGAGTCTTTCATGTCAACAACAACCTTAGGTTGTGCATAACATCTAGAGATCTAAGCTCATAACTAAGAGTCTTTGATGTTAACCATAACCTTGAGCTTTACATAAAATCTTGAGGCCTGATCCCACGACACGGAATCGTTCATGTCATCCACAACCCTAGTTTGTTAGTAGCATCTAGAGCCCTGAGCTCATGACCCAGAGTCGTTCATGTCTTCCACTAACCAGAGTAGTTCATAGCATCTAGAGGCTTGAGCTCATGACATAGAATCATTCATACCATCCATAACCTAGAGCGGTCCATAAAATCTACAGGCCTAGGCTCATGGGATCCCAAGTCATCCATATCATCAACAACTATGAGTTATTCATAGCTTCTAGAGCCCTAAGTTTAGCACCTAGAGTCCTTTATGTCAACCACCATCCTGACATTTTCATAGTATCTAGAACCTTAAACTCATAACCCAAAGTCGTTCATGTCATCCACAACCCTGATTTTTTCATAGCATCTAGCGCCTTGAGCTCATGACCTAGAGTCGTTCATGTCAACCACAGTCCTGAGTTGTTCATAGCATTTAGAGGCTTAAGATCAAAACCTGGAGTCATTCATATCTTCCATAGCCCTAAGTAGTTCATAGCATCTACAGGGTTAAGCTCATGACGTAGAATCATTCATATCATCGACGACCCTAAGTGGTACATAACATCAAGAGGTTTGAGCTCATGTGATCACAAGTCGTACATATAATCAACATCTCTGAGCTATTCATAGCATCTAAATCCCTAAGATCATGACCCAGAGTGGAGCATGTCATCGACAACTCTAAGTTGTTCATAGCATCTAGAGTCTTGAGCTCATGACCTAGAGTCATTCATGTCATCCACAACCCTGAGCTATTTATAGTATCAAGAGCCCTAAGCTCACCACCTAAACTCTTTCATGTCATCAACAACCCAAAACTGTGTATTGCATGTATAGTCCTAAGCTCACGTCCCGAAGTCTTTCATGTCATCAACCACCTTAAGTTGTGCATAGCATCTAGAGCCCTGAACTCATGACTCAGAGTCTTTCATATCAACCACAACCTTGAGTAGTTCATAGAATCTAGAGGCCTCAGCTCATGACCTAGAGAAATTGATGTCATCCACAACCTTGAGTTCTTAATAGCATCTACAACCTTAAGCTCATGACCAAGAGTCGTTCATGACAATTACAACCCTGAGTTGTTCATAGTATCGAGAGCCATGAGCTCACGAATCAGAGTCGTTGATGTCAACCAGAACCTTGAGCTATTCATAGCATCTAAAGCTTTGAGCTCATGACCTAGATTCATTCATGTCAACCATAGCCCTGAGATGTTCATAACATCTAGTGCCTTTAACTCACAACCTGGAGTCTTTCATGTCATCAACAGCCATAAGTTGTTTATAGCATTTAGAGCCTTGAGCTCATGACTTAGAGTCTTTCTTGTCAAGCACAACCCTCTGTTGTGTATAGAATCTAGAAGCTTGAGATGATGAGCTAGAGATATTCATCTTATCTATAACCCTAAGTTGTTAATAACATCTACAACCCTAAGCTCACAACCCGGAGTAATTGATGTCATCCATGACCCTTAGCAGTTCATATCATTTAAAGAATTCAGCTCTTGACATAGAATCATTCATATTATCCACAACCCTGAACATTTCCTAACGTCTATAGGCTTAAGCTCATGGGATCATGAGTCGTTCATATCATCCATAACTTTGACCTCTTTATAACATCTATAACTTTGGTATCATGACCTACACTAGCTCATGTCATCCATAACCCAGAGTTGTTCATAGAATCTAGATCCTTAAGCTCATGATCCAAAGTCATTCATGTCAACCATAGCCTTGAGCTGTTCATAGTATCTAGAGCCCTAAGCTCTCAACCAAGATTCTTTCATGCCATCAACAACCTTAACCTATGTATAGCATCTAGAGTCCTCAACTCTTAACCCGGAATCTTTCTTATCATCGATAAACTATAATTATGCATAACTTTTAGAGATGTAAGCTTACGACTAGAAATATTTGATGTCAACCATAGGCTTAAGCTGTTCATAGAATCTAAAGGCCTGAGCTCATGACCCAAAGTCGTTCATGCCATCCAAAACCCTAACTTGTTAGTACCATCTAAAGCCTTCAGGTCACTACCCAAAGTCGTTCATGTTAATTACTACCTTGAGTGTATAATAGCATCTAAAGCCTTGAGCTCATGACCTAGAGTCATCCATATCTTCCATAGCTTTGAGCAGTTCATAGCATTTAGTGGCTTGAGCTCATGAGACATAATCATTCAAATCATCCATAGCCTAGAGTGGTTCATAGCATCTACAAGCCTAAGATCACGGGATCCCAAGTCGTCCATATCATTCAAAACCTTGAGTTGTTCATAGCATCTAGAGCCTTAAAACCATGACTTTGAGTTGTTTATAATATCTAAAGCTTTGAGTTGGCCATATCATCCATTGCCTTGAGCTCATGACCCGAAGACGTTCATGTCAGCTATAGCCTTGAGTTTTTCATAGCATCTAGAGCCTTAAAACCATGACTTTGAGTCATTCATGTCTTCCATAATCCTAAGCAGTTCATAGCATTTAGAGGCTTCAGCTCATGACGCAGAATTGTTCATATCATCCACGGCCCTAAGTGGCACATAACATTAAGAGGTCTGAGCTCAAGAGATCCTGAGTCATACATATGATCAATAACTCTAAGTTGTTCATGGAATCCAGAGCCCTAAGATCACGACCTAGAGTGGAGCGTGTGATCCACAAATTTAAGTTGTTCATAGCATCTAAAGCCTTGAGCTCATGACTCGGAATCATTCACGTCAACCATAATCTTGAGTTGTTCATAGTATCTAGAGCCCTGAGCTCATGACCCAAATTTATTCATGGCATGCACAACCCTGAGTTATCCATAGCATCTAGAGCTCTAAGCTCACGATGCATAGTCTTTTATGTCATTGACAACCTTAAGTTGTGCAGAGCATCTAGAGCCCTGTGCTCATGACTCGGAGTCATTTATGTTAACCACTGCCATGAGCTGTTCATAAAATCAAGAGGCTTAAGCTCATGACTTGAAGTCATTCATGTTATCCACAACCCTAAGTTGTCAATGGCATCTAAAGCCCTAAGGAGTTCATAGAATCCAAGGGCTTGAGCTCATGACGTAGAATCATTTAAATCATCTATAACCCTTAGCAGTTCATAGCATCTAAAGGCTTGAGCTCACGGGTTCCTAACTCTATCATATCATCCATAACTCTCAAATGTTCATAGTATCCGGAGCCTTAAGCTCACAACCCGAAGTCATTTATGTAAACCATAGCCTTGAGTTGTTCATAGCATCTAGAGCCTTGAGATCAAAACCCAAAGTCATTCATATCTTTCATAGCCCCAAGCAGTTCATCGCATCTAGAGGCATGAGCTCATGACATAGAATTGTTCATATCATCAACGACCCTAAGTGGTACATAACATTAAAAGGTTTGAGCTCACAAGATCTCAAGTCGTACTTATAATCAACATCTCTGAGTTGTTCATAACATCAAGAGCCCTATGATCATGACCCAGAGTGGAGCATGTCATCCATAGCTCTGAGTTGTTCATAGCATTTAGAGCCTTGAGCTCACGACCCAAAGTCATTCATGTCATCTATAACCCTAAGCTATTGATAGTATCAAGAGCCCTAAGCTCACCACCTAGACTCTTTTATGTCATCAATAGCCTAGACCTACATATAGCATGTAGAGCCTTAAGCTCACAACCTGAAGCCTTTCATATCATCGACAACCTTAAGTTGTGCATAACATCTAGAGCCCTGAACTCATGACTTGGAGTATTTCATATCATCAAGAGCCTTGAGTAGTTCATAGAATCTAGAGGCCTGAGCTCATGGCCTGGAGTCATTGATGTCATCCACAATCCTGAGTTGTTAATAGCATCTATAACCTTAAGCTCATGACCAAGAGTCATTCATGACAATTATAACCCTAAGTTGTTCATTGTATCTAGAGCCCTGAGCTCATGACTCAGAGTCATTGATGTCAACCATAACCCTGAGCTATTTATAGCATCTAGAGGCTTGATTTCACGACCTAGATTCATTCAAGTCAACCATAGCCCTAAGATGTACATACCATCTAGAGCCTTTAACTCACGACCTAGAGTCTTTCATGTTGTCGACAACCGTAAGTTGTTCATAGCATTTGGAGCCTTAAGCTCATGACTTAGAGTCTTTCTTGTTAAGCATAAGCTTGTGTTGTTCATAGAATCTAAAGGTCTTAGATGATGAATCAGAGCCATTCATTTTATCTACAACCTTAAGTTATTAATAGCATCTACAACCCTGAGCTCACAACCCGGAGCCATTTATGTCATCCACGACCCTTAGTAGTTCATATCATCTAAAGGCTTCATCTTATGACGCATAATCATTTATATTATCCATAACCCTAAGCAGATCATAACACTTACATGCTTAAGATCATGGGATCCTTAGTTGTTCATATCATCCACAACTTTGAGCTCTTTATAGCATCTATAACTTTGGTCTCATGACCTAAAGTAGCTCATGTCATCCATAACCCAAAGCTGTTCATAGCATCTAGATCCTTGATTACTACTCAAAACGTGCTATTTTATAGCTTGTAATTAACTCTTTTAAACACTTTTGAGTAGTATTTATTACCTTTTAACTCAATTGGCATGTTAAGGACCCTTGTAATCATTTCTAATCAAATTGTGTTAAGTTTTGGTGTTTTTGATAGCTTTATGATCACCAAAGCAATCTAAGATGAGGAAAAGTTCTATATAATCCATGGCAAAGCAAATGGAAGCTCATTTACAAGAAGAATACAAGCTTTGGAGCTTTGTAGTCCTTTGCTAAAAGCAAATCAAGAATGCAAAGAGGAAAAACAGAGAAAAGAATCTAACATGAACAAATCCAAGAGGACAGCAACTGTAGGACACATTTCAACCACTTCTTGGAGTTTATTTTATGCCTATTATATGTCGTTTTGAAGCTCGGGGAGTTAGAAGTCTAACGCTTCAAATGGTACACAAATCAGAGCTAAAATATAGAAGTTATGGTCATTGGAAGACAATTGCACCAAGTTGAAAGGCAATTTCGCAAGCTGCGAAATCACAAAGTGAAAGCTGCGAAATCAGCCTTTTCGTGCGAAATTGACACTTTCAGCTTGAGAAATTTTCATAGGCCATGTTGCAAGCTGCGAAATCCACCTGAGTGCTCCCAAATATTTGCAACCGACTCTTTTAGATTTTTTCTTCAGATATTTGTTGTTTAAATCCCCATTTCTCCTTGTAATCTACCAATCCTAGGATTCCTTAGTTAGGAAGTAAGAAGAAAGGGTGAATAACCTCCTATATATCATTTGTAATTTTCTTTCTATAGAGATATCTCGGAAGCTTGTTCTTAGAGACCAACTTTTGTATAGTTTTGAAGAAAGTAATACACAAAGCTTTGCTTTACCTTACCTACTCATTTTGATTGTATTTTTCTCACTAGCCAAACAAGCTATGAGGATGTTTCCTCAGAGAATGAGTGGCTAGGCTTTTTGTCTCTTGGAGTTAAGGAAGCTAGGTAAGGTGCCGAATGCAAAAATTGGAAGTTTTGTTGTTTCAGCTTTTAATGAAGAGAAAGTGTGACCCGTTAATGGTTTCTATGTTTTTAGTTAACTTAAAACGCCTTAAAATCACCTGGGCCAACACTTGGTAAGGCAAATGATCTTCGTCCATTGAGATACACTAGTTTATCTCTTGCGAGCCTTTGGGAGTTGGTTCGAAGGTAGGATTTTCTAGAATAGCCAACACTTGGTAAGCTTTTGGACTCTAAGGAGACATCCATTAGTTATCTCTTGCAAGCTTTTGAAGGGTAATCCAAGGTTAAGGATCACCTTGAATGGAAAATGCTAGGTGAGAGGCACGAGCCATTGCAAGATGATTCAGTGATAGAGAATTAGTGTTTGAATCCATAAAAGGGAAGCATCTATACCACACCGATTCGAGAAATAACTATATGTTAAATCTCCAATGCGAGGAAAAGATTCAAGTGACCGGAACTCTATTTTTGTAATAGGAACCTGACCCTAGTGATCCAAAAACTCCAAAAAACATTTTTCTTTATAAGTAACTTCAGTTACTATTTTTGGTTAGTTTAAAACCAACCCTTTTTCAACCAAAGTTTATGTTTTCTTTTAAAGCTAACCTTGAAATGGAAAAGCACCAATTCAACTTTGAATTAATATCAGTTGATATTTGAAAACCTTTCCCAGTGAACGATCCTAGAGCCACTATGCTATGCTAGCTAAGGCTATCCTAGTACATGGTGAAATAGGTTATAAATTTTGTTGATTACTCTCGTCTGAGGACCGAAATCAAGGTACACTAGTTGATTGATCACCAATCAACAAGACTACACCAGCTGGGCACGGAAATCAAATGGCGTCATTGCCAGGGAAGCTGCTAACTTTACAGTGATAGTATTTTTTCAGAGAACTTGTGGTTTTCATCACAAGTTTGGTGATTTTTCTTTCATTTTACTAACTCTTTTTAATTGTTTCTTCTACTTGTTCATATTTTAGCATATCTTTTAATTTAGTTTTAGTTAATCTTAGTCTTTTTGTAGTTTTTTTTTCTTTTGTTTTCTTTTGTTTCTTTGTTTTTTGTTATAGTTGATACTAGTTGTGTATGCCAAATTGGATACAAGACAGTGGAGGAAGGCTTGTGAAACTTGAAACACCTCATAAAAAGGAGTTGGAATTGAGCTTGAACATCATGGAAGCTACACCTGAAGATCAGCATAGTCACCATGGTCATCAGGACAATCCCAATGCATTCAGATCAATGAGGGACCGCATGCATCCACCTCGTATGAGTGCACCATCATGTATAGTGCCTCCTATAGAGCGGATAGTAATTAGACCGCATATTATTCTGCTTCTACCTACTTTCCATGGGATGGAAAGTGAGAATCCCTATGCACATATCAAGGAATTTGAAGATGTTTGTAATACATTCCAAGAGGGAGGAGCTTCAATCGACTTGATGAGGTTAAAGCTATTTCCTTTTACTTTGAAAGATAAGGCTAAGATTTGGCTTAATTCTTTAAGGCCAAGGAGTATCCAAACTTGGACTGATCTGTAAGCTGAATTCCTCAATAAATTTTTCCTTACACATAGGAAAAATGGCTTGAAAAGGCAAATTTCAAACTTCTCAGCTAAAGAGAATGAGAACTTCTATGAGTGTTGAGAGAGATACGTGGAAGCCATCAATGCATGTCCTCACCATGGTTTTGATACATGGCTATTGGTGAGTTACTTTTATGACGGAGTGTCTTCCTCAATGAAGCAACTCCTCGAGACTATGTGTGGAGGAGATTTCATGAGTAAGAATCCGGAGGAAGCCATAGACTTCTTGAGTTATGTGGCTGAAGTTTCAAGGGGATGGGATGAATCAAACAAAGGAGAAGTAGGGAAGATGAAGTCTCAACCAAATGCCTTTAATGCTAAGGCTGGGATGTACACCTTAAATGAAGATATTGATATGAAAGCAAAGGTTGCAACTATGACGAGAAGATTAGAGGAGCTAGAATTGAAAAAGATACATGAAGTGCAAGTTGTTGCTAAGACACCAGTGTAAGTCAAGCCATGTCCTATTTGTCAATCGTATGAGCACTTGGTGGAGGAGTGCCCTACAATTCCAGCTGCTAGGGAAATGTTTGGAGATCAAGCTTGCCCCGGGTGTGGTGGGTGGTCTCCTCGTCTCATATCGCCTCGAAGGAGAACTCAGGGGTGCGTCCTCTACTAAAGGTGAGACAGGCAGTGGTTGTGAAGGCTCAGTCATGGAGCCTTGCACAAGGGTCTCTCTTGTGCTCTGGGGTGGCCTGAAGGAGACGAGGTTTTGGCTCCTCGGGTTTTTGCCATGGCTGACTCAAAGAGGGTGGCCGGAGGTGCACGCGTAGCTTGGGCTTAGATGGAGGTCCTCTGGAAATGGTGCTCTGGCTTGGCTCCTATTTCGCACCAAATGGAGGTTTTCGCAAGGCAAATGACCGGTTTAAAATGAAATTTTGGATTTTGAAAAGCTTAAATGAGAAGCCAAGTGACTGTTGGATTTTTTCGCAAAGGAGGGGCCATTTCGCAGCGAAGTCCCATTTTCGTAGCCAAGGGTCGTTTTCGTAACCCATTTCGCAGCTACGAAATGAGGGGGTGGGGCTGCGAAATGGCACTCGTGTGCCAAAGGTGGGTTTCATAGGGGGTTTCGTAGCTGCGAAATGGGGCTTGGGCTGCGAAATGGAGGTTTGGAAGCCTTGGGTGATTTTGCAGAGGATTTCGCAGTTGCGAAATGGGGTCATGGGCTGCAAAATAGCACTCGTGTGCCAAGGGGGTGTTTCGCAGCTGCGAAAATTTTCGTAGGGGGTGGCTATGGGGCTGCGAAATGGTTTCGTAGAGGAGGGCCCATTTCGCAGCAAACCCTTGATTTCACAGTGGGCACCTTGTGGCTACAAAATTATTTCACAGCAGAAGGCCATTTTCGCAGGGAGCTATTTTGGGCTGCAAAATTTCGCAGACCACTGAATTTTCTTGGTTCTGAGCTCCTTTTGGCTCCTTGAAACCTTCCTTCACCTCTTTTTCAATTCCTCCTAAATTAGATCATTCAAAAAGTCTAAGTTACATAAAAATAACATAAATTAAAATCAAAAATTAAAATCAAAACAATTAATAAAGCTCTTAAATTAAAAAAATTAAACAAAAATATGGACTTTGGTGAGACCAAGTCCTTCTAACCCCTTTCTGATTAGGCTTTCTGTGGCTTAAGGAGGTTGATTTCCTCCTTATCTTGCTTGAATGGCTCAATGAATGGTTTGAGACGATGGCCATTGACTTTAAAGGTGTCAGTGCCGTTGGAATTCAATAATTCAACCACTCCATTGAGATGCACTTGGTGAATAATGAAAGGGCCTATCCACCTTGACTTCAGCTTCCCAGGAAAGATATGGAGCCTTAAGTCATAGAGTAAGACTCTTTGTCCTTTTTGGAATTCTTTGTTGGAGATTAATTGATCATGCCACCTCTTCATCCTCTGTTTTGCAACTTTGGAATTGATGTAGGCATCATTTCTTAATTCCTCCATCTCATTAAGGTCTAAGCACCTCTTTGCCCCGGCTCTGATCATGTCCATGTTAACCTTCTTGATTGCCCACCAAGCCTTATATTCAACTTCCACAGGGAGATGACATGCTTTGCCATAGACTAGGCGATAAGGAGACATGCCAAGAATAGTCTTACAAGCTGTTCTATATGCCCATGGTGAATCATGGAGCTTAATAGACCAATCTCTTCTGCTCGTGTTCACCACCTTCATCAATATATTCTTGATTTCATGAATACCTCCATCACTGATTATGTCTTTCGGCACCCCAAATCTTGAGAAGATGTTCTCTTTAAGAAACTTGAGAACCACTCTGTGATCATTGTGTTTACAGGGGATTGCCTCAACCCATTTAGAAACATAGTCCACCTCACCAAGATATAAGAATTACCAAAAGACATTGGAAAAGATCCCATGAAGTCAATGCCCCAAACATCGAAGAGATCAACTATTAGAATGAGGTTCATAGGCATTTGATTTCTTCTTGTTAGCTTCCCGAGCCTTTGGCATCTATCACAGCTCCTACACATGGTGTGGGCATCTTTGAAAAGTGATGGCCAACTAAACCCTGATTGCAACACCTTCATGGCTGTTTTTTGGGAGGCAAAGTGGCCTCCACATGCACTCTCATGGCAATGGCTAAGGATTCCTTGTTGCTCTTCTTCAGGGACACACTTCCTTATTATTCGATCTACACAATACTTGAAAAGAAAAGGCTCTTCCCAATAATAAGCATGAATCTTTGCAAAGAAGTGCTTCCTGTCTTATACTTTCCACTCACTTGGAACTTCACCAGTAACTAGATAGTTAGCAATATGAGCATACCAAGGAGTTTTTTCTAGCAACATAAGTGATTCCTCAAGAAAGTCATTATTAATAGGTAAGACATGGGAATTGTGTGCTATAATCCTTGAAAGGTGGTCAGCTACCACATTCTCCACTCCTTTCTTATCTCTGATTTGGAGATCGAACTCTTGTAGTAAGAGAATCCATCTAATCAACCTTGTTTTTGCATCTTGCTTTGTCAATAAATACTACAAGGATGAATGGTCATTGAAAACAATGATGAAAGACCCTACTAGATAAGCACGAAACTTGTCTAAGGAAAACACTACAGCTAACAATTCTTTCTCTATGGTTGTGTAGTTCCTTTGAGCTTCGTTCAATGTCTTGTTTACATAGTAGATCACATAGGGCTTTCCATATTCTCTTTGGCCAAGCACAACTCCTATAGTAAAGTCACTGGCATCACACATCACTTCAAAGGGTAGTTGCCAGTTAGGAGCCCTCACTATTGGAGCCATTGTCAAGAATTGCTTCAGTTGATCAAAACTCCTTTGACATCTTTCATCCCATACAAACTTAGCATCTGATTCGACTCATGGTAGCTTAGCTTTAAAGGCGTATCAACAAAATTTATACCTTAAATACTATTACTAAAGTAGCCAAGCTACTATAGCATAGTGGTTCTAGGATCGTTCACTGAGAAGGGTTTTCGCAAACACAAGTGATATTCAAATTAGGAAAATAGGTGATTTTCTTATGGATGTTAGCTTTAAAAGAAGATGTAAATGTTTTAGAGAGATTTAAACTAATTTAAGCTAACATTAAAGACTAAAATGAAAGGGTGTAAAAACAAGTTTCTCAAAGATAGGATAGCTATGCTCTGGCTCTTATGCAAATTGGAAATCTCAGGATAGGCTCCTCACGTTGGGGTTGCAACTATGGTGATGCTTGCTTCCCGAACCAGTATGGATTTAGCAAATCAAGTTTTAATCCTTTAAAATGGCAAAACAGATGGTAGTGAATTTCATCAATGGTTATTCACCTTAGACTTCCTTTGAATGACTCGTAAGAGATAACTAATAGTCTAAAGTTAAAAGCTTACCAAATATTGGCAACTCAAAGTCATTCCAGGTGATAAACTCACCTTTCAATGGCCATTGAAATTGGTTTTAACGGATTAATGCAAAACTTGGAATTGAAAACCTCACCTTCTAATAGCTCGTAGGAGATAACTAATGGATAGAAATCCAAAAGCTTATCAAGTATTGGCCATTGGAAGTTGTCCAAAGGAAATAAAAACCAAACTTTGCATTAATGAACCATTAATGAAAAATGACTACCTTACCTTCCAGGTGCGAGAAATTTCCATGGGATTGCATCCAAGCCATCACATAACATCCATACTTTGAGAAACTTAAAAGGTTTTAGCCTCTCATCCTTGGGGATTTCATCCACCAAGGATGTTTGGCTACTAAGAAAATGAGAAAGAAAGAGAAGGACAAACAGAGCAAGTCTCTGTACGTCGATTCTATATATTTCAATAATAATATATATTTCTATATTTTTCTATATATTTCTCTATATGTTACAACGGATGCAAGGGAATATATATAGAGAAGTTTTTCCAACCTTCCTAGCTAAGAAATCTTATGATTGGTCGATTACAAGGAGAAGAATGGAAATTTATACAAAAATATCTAAAAGAAAAGATCTAAAGTGGTGTTGGCAGAAACAGAGGAAAATTCGCACCATGCATGGGCTGTGCGAATTTGGAAGGTGGTGTGCGAATTTCGCACACCGTTCGCACAAGCTGAAGGTGTTGTACGAATTTCGCACAAGCCTGGAGCAGTTGTCTTCCGAAGGCCATATCTTCCTCATTTCAGCTCCAAATCGTACACGGTTTAAAGCGTTGGATTCTTGACTTCCTGATCTTTGAAATGGTATATAGCATGTAGAAAATGGACTTCGGGAAGTGCTCTAAAAGTGCTAAAGAAGACTGTAGCTGCTGTCCTCTGTTTTCCTCTTTGCTTCTCTTTGCTTCTCTCCTTTTGTTGGCTTGTCTTAATGATCCAAAAAGCTGTCAAAACACTAAAACTAGCCACAAATATGATTAGAAGTCATTGCTAGGTCCTTAAGATGCCAATTGGAATAAAGATGGAGAATTACTACACAAAAGTGCTTAAAACATAATGACTCAAAGGTGTAAAATAACACTTTTTGGGTAGTAATCAGCATCCTTAGCCAAAAGTTCACAAAGAGGCTTTGAAAGCTTAGAGAAATCTTTTATAAACTTCCTCTAGAACCCTGCATGGCCAACGAATTGCCTTACTCCTTTTACATTTGTTGGGGATGGCAATTTGACAATAAGTTCCACCTTTGCTTTATCAAATTCAATGCCTTTCTCGGAGATGATATGGCCAAGGACAATTCCTTGCTTTACCATAAAATGGCATTTCTCCCAGTTGAGCACCAAGTCCTTTTCAATGCATCTGTTCAGAACCGCTTCCAAGTTGACTAAGCATTCTTCAAATGTGCCTCCATATATGGTGATGTCATCCATGAAAACCTCCATAATTCGCTCCACCATATCACTGAAGATACTTAGCATACATCTTTGGAATGTAGCAGGTGCATTACATAAACCAAAAGGCATTCTTCTGTAGGCATATGTTCCAAATGGACATGTGAAAGTGGTCTTCTCCTGATCTTCAACATCGATTTCAATTTGAAAATACCCGGAGTAACCGTCCAATAAACAATAGAAAGGATGGCCAGAGACTCTCTCCAACACTTGATCAATAAATGGTAGTGGAAAATGATCCTTCCTTGTCACAACATTCAATTTTCTATAATCAATACACACCCTCCAACCTGAAGTGAGGCGTGTAGCAACTTCTTCTCCCTTTTCATTTTGAACCACCATAATCCCTGACTTCTTTGGTACCACTTGAGTGGGACTCACCCAAGGGCTGTCAGATATGGGGTAGATAATACCTGCTTGAAGTAGCTTCAGAACCTCAGCTTGCACCACCTCTTGCAAATGAGGATTCAATCTTCTTTGAGGTTGACGAATTGGTTTAGCTTCTTGTTCCATGTATATATGATGTGTACAGACCAAAGGACTGATGCCTTTCAAGTTAGATATTTGCCATCCTATTGCTTTTTTACACCTCTTGAGAACTTCAAGTAAACACTTCTCCTGAGGACTAGTAAGAGATGAAGATATAATAATAGGGCACTTTTGATTTTCTTCAAGGTATGTATATTTCAACTCGGTGGGCAGAGGCTTCAGATTGAGCTTTGGGGTCTCTTCTTTAGCAGCTTGTGCCTCCTCTTTATTGAACAAAGGTAGAATCTCTTCTCTCCTCCTCCAACCTTGTAGAGTAGCAAGCACATCTGCGGGTTCAGGCAACCCTTCTTCAAGATCCCCAAGACTTTCATTCAACTTGTCTTGCATCTTTTGATTACTGTGCTCCTCCACTAGAGTGTTAATAATGCACACCTCTTCTGGACCTTCTTCTTCTTCTAGAGTGATTAGCTTTTTGGACATATAGAAGATATTGAGCTCCAATGTCATGTTGCCAAACGTGAGCTGCATGAGTCCATTCCTACAATTTATGATTGCATTTTATGTAGAAAGGAATAGCCTTCCAAGGATGATAGGAACATAATTCGTTTCCTTGACAATGGGGTCCATATCAAGAACAACAAAATCTACTGGATAGTAGAAGTTATCAACTTGAACTAAGACATCTTCAATTATCCCCCTTGGAATTTTCACTGATCTATCTGCTAGAGATAGAGTGATTGATGTTGGCTTCAATTCACCAAGTCCCAATTGCTTGTAGACAGAGTATGGTAGCAAATTCACACTTTGCTTGCAAGTCTAACAAAGCTTTTTCCACTACCTTTCCTCCAATCATGACTAAAATGGTAGGACAACCTGGATCTTTATACTTCAAAGGAGACTTGCATTGTATGATAGCACTTACTTGCTCAATCAAGAAGGCTTTCTTATTCACATTTAACTCTCTTTTGATAGTACACAAGTCCTTTAGGAATTTTGCATAAGTTGGAACTTGTTTAATCATATCCAGCAATGGAATATTGACTTTCACTTGTCTCAATACTTCAAGAACTTGTTTAAAAATTCCAACAATTCTCCTACTTGGACTACATAATCAAACATTACAACATATACATAACCATAAATCAATGTTCCATAGAATCTCATCAAAAACAAATAATCAAAAGCAATCATATATGCTTCATTGCTTGATTCACAGGGAAATATACAATAATAGCAATCCTTCCAACAATAGCATAATATTATAATACTAAAAGTGGCTCCCACTAATTTAATACAACCTAGGCTTCCAACAACCCCATTTGAGATACATGTTCTTGAAACACAACAATGGGTAAGCCTTTTGTTAGAGGATCCACCAACATACATTTTGTGGACATGTGCTCAATATCAATAAGATACTCTACCACTTTCTCCTTAACAAAATAGAACTTTACATCAATATGTTTGAAGCGAGAAATACTCCTAGTGTTCTTAGAGAAAGCAACAGCTGTGGAATTATCACAAAATAATTTCAGCAGTCTAGAAATGGAGTCAACAACTCCCAAAGCTAAAATAAAATTTCGCATCCACATAGCATGACAACAAGCCTCATAACATGCCACATACTCTGCCTTCATAATTCTTGGAGTGAAGGAAGCTAGGTGAAAAGTCCAGATGCTAAAGTGGAAAACTCTCGTGCATTAAATACAGGTAGTTGGAGTTCATAAATGGCTTTTAAATCTAAAGTTTTGCTTTAAATCCCTTATAATCACTTTGAATGGCCAATACATGGTAAGCTTTAGGTCTCTGTGGATACTTATTACTAGATCCACATCAGACCATTAGTTATCATGTACGAGCCATTGGAAAGTGGCTCAAGGTGAAGACCCATAGTGTCTAAAGCCATTAATGGAACTTAACTACCGCTTCTATTGACTTTTTATGGATTAAATCTTCATTGTTAAACCTATACCAGTTCGGGAAACAACCATCCTTTATGTTGTTGTCCCTAATACGAGGAGAAAAATCTGAAATTTCCCACTTTGCATTCTGAACTTGATCCTAGCAACCTCTAGCTCCGGGAGACTTTCTTTCTTTCATTTCTACCTAGTTCTATATTAGTTTAGTTCCAAACACCACTTCCAAACAAATTTTATTTTCTTTTAAACTTTAAGTTTTTGACAAAGGAAATCATCAGACTCAATTTATAATCTTGAGTCTATCACTGGTAGAGTGAAAACCCATCACTGAGTTCGACCCTAGAGCTGTTATACTATAGTAGTTTTGCTACGCCAGTATAAGGTCATAGGATTTATAAATATTTTTTATTAAAATACTCAACTGGGCATGAATCAGTCTCGTATCCAATATGGCATACACAACTAGTAACAACGGTAACAAAAATAAAGGAAAAAAAAGAAAACAAAACTATAAAAAGACTAAGATTAACTAAAACTAAGTTAAAGGATAGGCTAAAATATGAACAAGTAAAAGAAACAATTAAAAAGAGTTAGTAAAATGAAGAAAAAATCACTAAACTTGTGATGAAGATCACAAGTACTCTGAAAATATGATATCATTGTAAAGTTGGTACCATCCACTGCAACGGCGCCATTGGATTCGTGCCTAGCTGGTGTATGTCCTGTTGATTTGTGTTCAATCAACTAGTGTACCTTGATTTTGGTTCTCAGACAGGAGTAATCAACAAAATTTATAAACCTATTTCACTATGTACTAGGATAGCCTCAGCTAGCATAGCATAGTGGCTCTAGGATCGTTCACTGGGATGGGTTTTCAAATTACAATTGATATTAATTCAAAGCTGAATTGGTGCTTTTTCATTTCAAGGTTAGCTTTAAAAGAAAACATAAAGATGTTTGAAAAGGTTGGTTTTTAAGTGAAACCAATAATAAAGTAATAGAAATTACTTATAAAGAAAAGTGTTTCTTGGAGTTTTTGGATCACTGGGCTCGGGTTCATATTACAAAAAGCGAGTTCCGATCACTTGAATCTTTTCCTCGCATTGGGGATTTAACATATAGTTATTTCCCGAACTGGTGTGGTATAGATGCTTCCCTTTTATGGATTCAAACACTAATTTCCTGTCACTGATTCATCTTGCAATGGTTCATACCTCTCACCTAGTATTAACCATTCAAGGTGATTCTTAACCTTGGATTACTCGTCAAAAGCTCGCAAGAGATAACTGATGGATGTGTCCTTGGAGTCCAAATGCTTACCAAGTGTTGGCTATTATAGAAAATCCTACCTTTAAACCACCTCCCAAAGGCTCACAAAAGATAAACTAGTGTATCTCAATGAACGGAGACCACTTGCCTTACCAAGTGTTGGCCCAGGTGATTTTAAGGCGTTTTAAGTTAACTAAAAACATAAAAACCATTAACGGGTCACACTTTCTCTTCATTAAAAGCTGAAACAACAAAACTTCCAATTTTTGAATTCGGAACCTTACCCAGCTTCCCTCACTCTAAGAAGCAAAAAGCCTAGCCACTCATCCTCTAAGGAAACATCCTCAGAGTTAGTTTGGCTAGTGAGAAAAATACAATCAAAATGAGTAGGTAAGGCAGAGCCAAGCTCTGTGTATTACTTTCTTCAAAACTATACAAAAGTTAGTCTCTGAGAAAAAATTCCCGAGATGTCTTTTTAAAAGAAAAATTACAATTGATATATATAAAGGTTATTCACCCTTCCTTTTTTACTTTCTAACTAAGGAATCCTATGATTGGTGGATTACAAGGAGAAAATAGGGATTTAAACAACAAATATCTGAAGAAAAAATCTAAAAGAGTCGATCGCAAATATCTGGGAGTACACATGTGGATTTCGTAAGTTGAAACATGAATTGAAAAAATTTCGCAAGATGAAAGTGTATATTTCACAAGAAAAGGTTGATTTCGCAAGTTGAATTTTGTGATTTCGCAGCTTGCAAAATTGTCTTTCAACTTGGTGCGGTTGTTTTCCAATGGCCATAACTTCTTCATTTCAGCTCTGATTTGCACACCGTTTAAAGCATTGGACTCCTGACTTCCCAATCTTCGAAAAAAAATATAGTATACATAAAATGGACTTCAAGAAGTGATCGAAATGTGTCCTACAGCTGCTGTCCTCTTGGATTTCTTCATGTTAGATTCATCTCTCTGTTTTTCCTCCTTGCATTCTTGATTTGCTTTTGGCAAAGGACCACAAAGCTCTAAAGCTTGGATTCTTCATGTAAATGAGCTTCCATTTGCTTTGCCATGGATTATACAAAACTCTCCCTCAAATTAGGTTGCTTTAGTGATCAAAAAGCTATCAAAAACACCAAAACTTAACACAATTTGATTAGAAACGATTGTAAGGGTCCTTAACATGCCAATTGAGTTAAAAGGTAATAACTACTACTCAAAAGTGTTTAAAAGAGTTAATTAAAAACTATAAAATAGCACTTTTGAATAGTAATAAGTTGACATGAATGACTCGGGGTCGTAAGCTTAAGGCTCTAAATTTTATGAAGAACTCTAGGTTGTTGATTACATGAGCTACTCTTGGTCATGAGCCTAGGGCTCTAGATGCTATGAACAACTCAAATTTGTGGAAGATATGAATGACTCAGGATCCAATGAGCTTAAGCCTCTAGATGCTATGAACCACTAAGGGTTGTGGATGATATGAATGATGCTAGGTCATGAGCTAAAGCCTCTAGATTCTATGAACTTTTTAGGGTTGTGGATGGCATGAACAAATCTGAGTCGTGAGCTTAAGGCTCTAGATATTATTAACAACTCAGGCTTATGGATGACATGAATGACTCTGGGTCATGAGCTCAGGCCTTTAGATTCTATGAACAACTAAGGGTTGTGGTTGACATGAAAGACTCCAATTTGTGAACTCAAAGCTCTAGATGTTATGCACAACTTAAGGTTGTCAATGAAATGAAAGACTTTGACTTGTGAGTTTAGGTCTCTAGATGTGATGAACAACTCAGGGCTGTTGTTGACATGAACAACACTGAGTCATGAGCTAAGGCCTTTTGATGCTATTGACATCTCAAGGCTATGGATACATGAATGAATCTAGGTTATGAGCTTAGGTCTCTAAATTCTATGAACAAATCAAGGTTGTTGTTGATATGAAAGACTCTAGGATGTGAGTGCAATGATCTACATGCAACGAACAACTTAGGGTTATGATTTACATGAATGACTAAGGGGCCGTGAGCTTAGGGCTTAAGATGCTATGAAAAATTTAGGGTTGTGGATGACATGAAGAACTTCGAGTCATGAGGACAGGGCTCTAGATGCAATTCACAACTTATGATTGTTAATGGCATGAAAAACTATGCATCATGAGCCTAAGGCTCTAGATGCTATGAATAACTTAGGGTTATGCATGACATGAACAACTCTAGGTTGCAAGCTTAGGGCTTTAGATACTATGAACAACTCAGAATTATGGTTGATATGAGTGATTCCAAGTCGTGAGCTCAAGGCTCTAGATGCTATGAATAGCTCAGGGTTATGGATGACATGAGCTACTCCAGGTCATGAACTTAAGGCTCTGGATGCTATGAACAACTCAGAGTTGTGGATGATATGAATGTATTAGGATCCCATGAGCTCAATCCTTTAGATACTATGAATCGCTTATGGTTATGTATGATATGAACAATTCTATTTCCTAAGCTCAAGCCATTAGATGTTTTGAACTGCTTAGGGCTATGGAAGACATGAATAACTCAGAGTCGTGATCTCAGGGCTCTAGATGATATGAAAAGCTCAAGGTTATGGCTAACATGAACATCTCTAGGTCTTGAGATCAAGGCATTAGATGCTCTCAACAACTCAAGGCTATGGATGACATGACCAACTTCGAGTTATAGGCTTACAACTTTAGATATTATGAATAACTCAAGGTAGTAGTTGACATGAAAGACTCTGGGTCCTGAGCTTAGGGCTCTAGAAGGTATGAACAATTCAGGGTTATGAATAATATGAACAACTTGCGATTCCATAAGCTTAGGCCTATAGATGTTATGAACCGCTCTAAACTGTTGATGATTTGAACGATTCTGTGTCATGAACTCAAGCGAGTGATGCTATGAATTGCTTAGGGTTGTGAAAGATATGAATGACTTTAGATCATGAGCTGAAGGCTCTAAATGCTATGAATAACTCAAGGCGGTAATTAAAATGAACAACTTCAGGTAGTGAGCTGAAGGATCTAGATGCTACTAACAAGTTAAGGTTGTGGATGGCATGAATGACTTTGGGTCATGGGCTCAGACCTCTAGATTCTATGAACAACTCAAGCCTATGCTTGACATCAAAGACTCCTAGTCATGAGCTTAGGGCTCTAGAAGTTATGCACAACTTAAGGTTATCGATGATAAGAAAGACTTCGGGTCGTGAGCTGAGGGCTCTAGATGCTATACATAAGTTAGGGTTGTCGATGACATGAAATACTTTGGGTCGAGAGCTCAGGGCTCTAGATAGTATGAAAAGCTTAAGACTATGGTTGACATGAACAACTCTGGATCATGAGCTTAAGTTTCTAGATGCTATGAATAGCTCTAGGTTATGGATGACATGAGCTACTCTAGGTCGTAAGCTTAGAGTTATGGATGATATGAATAACTCAGGATCCCATGAGCTTAAGCTTCTAAATGCTATGAATTGCTCAAGGCTATGAATGATATGAATGATTCTGCATCATGAGCTGAAGCCTCTAGATGATATGATCTTCTATAGGTCATGGATGATATGAATGACTCTGGGTTGTTAGCTCAAGGTTGCAAATGCTATTAACAACTTCGGATTGTGGATAAAATGAATGACTCTAGTTCATTAGCTTAGGCCTCTAGATTCTTTGAACAACATAGGGTTGTGATTGAAAAGAAAGACTCTGTGTCATGAGCTCAGGGCTTTAAATGTTATGCACAACTTAAGGTTATCGATGACATGAAAGACTTTAGGTCGTGAGTTCAAGGCTCTAGATGTTATGAACATCTTAGGGTTGTGGTTGACATGAATGACTCCAAGTCACGAGCTAAGGGCTCTAGATGCTATGAATAACACAGGGTTATGGTTGACAGGAATGATTTCGGGTCATGAGCTCAGAGCTCTAGATACTATAAAGAACTCAGGGTTGTAATTGTCATAGCCAACTTTGGGTCATGAGCTTAAGGTTCTAGATGTTATTAACAACTCAGGGTTATGGATGACATGAATGACTCCGAGTCATGAGCTCAGGCCTCTAGATTTTATGAACAACTCAAGGTTATAGCTGACATGAAAGACTCTGAGTCATGAGTTTAAGGCTCCAGATGTTATGTACAACTTCAGGTTGTCAATGACATGAAAGACTTTGGGTCATGACCTTAGGGTTCTACATGTTATATACATGTCTGGGCTATTGATAACATAAAAGAGTTTAGATCGTGATATTAGGGCTCTTGATAGTATAAATAGCTCAGGATTATAGATGACATGAATGACTCTAGGTGGTGAGCTTAAAGCTCTAAATGCTATGAACAACTCAAAGTTGTGGATGACATGCTCTACTATGGGTCAAGATCTTAGGACTCTAGATATTATGAACAACTCAGAGTTGTTGATTATATGTACAACTTAGGATCCCATGAGCTTAGACCTCTTGGTGCTATGAACTGCTTAGGGTTGTGGATGATATGAACGGTTCTGCATCATGACCTCAAGTCTCTAGATGCTATGAATTGCTCAGGGGTATGGGAGATATGAATAACTTTAGGTTTTGATGTCAAGGCTCTAGATGCTATGAATAACTTAGAGTTATGGTTGACATGATCGACTCCAGATCATGAGCTTAAGGCACTAAATGCTATGAAAAACTCAAGATTGTGGATGGCATGAATGACTCCCACTTATGAGTTCAGGGCTTTAGATACTATGAACATCTCAAGGTGGTGGTTGACATGAAAGAGTCTAGGTACTGAGCTTAGGGCTTTAAAAGTTATGAACAACTCATAGTTGTGGATGACATGGACAACTTGGGATCTCATGAGCTTAGGCTTGTAGATGTTATGAACTATTCTAAGTTGTGGGTTATATGAATGATTATATAGCCTAAGCTTAAGCCTCTAGATGCTATGAATTACTTTGTGCAGTGGAAGATATGAATGACTCTGGGTTGTGAGATCAGGGCTTTAAATGCTACTAAAAAACAAGGGTTGTGGATGACATGAACGATTCCGAGTCATGGGATTATGCCTCTATATTTTATGTAATGCTTAAGATTGTGGTTGATATCAAAGACTCCTAGTTATGAGCTTAGAGCTCTAGATGTTATGCATAACCTAAGGCTATCAATGACATGAAAGACTCTGAGTCATGAGCTGAAGGCTCTAGATGCTATACATAGGTCAGGGTTATCGATGACATAAAAGACTCCGAGTCGAGAGCTCAGGGCTCTAGATGCTATGAACAACTTAGGGTGATGGTTGTCATGAATGACTCTGTGTTGTAGGCTTAAGGTTGTAGATGCTATGAACAACTTAGGGTTATGGTTGTCATGAACGACTCTGGGTTGTAGGCTTAAGGCTGTAGATGCTATGAACAACTCTCGGCTATGGATGACATGAGCTACTCTTATTTTAAGGCCTATGCTTCTAGATGCTATGAAGAGCTTAGAGTTGTGGATGATATGAATTACTTGGGATACTGTGAGTTTAAGCCTCTAGATCTTATGAATTGCTCAAAGTTATGGATGATGTGAATGATTCTCCATCATGAGCTCAAGCCTCTAGATGCTATGAAATGCTCAGGCTATGAATGACATGAATGACTTTGGGTCGTGAGCTCAAGGATGTAAATGCTATCAACAACTCAGGGTTGTGAATAACATAAATGACTCCAGTTCATGAGATAAGGCCTCTAGATTCTATGAACAACTCAAGGTTATGATTGACAAGAAAGACTCTGAGTTGTGAGAGCTTAGAGCTCTAGATGCTATGCATAACTTGAGGTTGTTGATGACAAGAAAGACTCCAAGTCGTGAGTTCAGGGCTTTAGATGCTATGAACATCTCAGGGTTATGGTTGACATGAACGACTCTGGTTCATGAGCTTAGGGCTCTTGATGCTACAAACAACTGAGGGTTGTGTTTGACATGAACGACTCTGTGTCCTGAGCTCAAGGCTCTAGATGCTATGAACTACTCAGAGTTATGGTTAACATG
Source organism: Vitis riparia x Vitis cinerea (assembly GCA_940586395.1). Classification (NCBI taxonomy): domain Eukaryota; kingdom Viridiplantae; phylum Streptophyta; class Magnoliopsida; order Vitales; family Vitaceae; genus Vitis; species Vitis riparia x Vitis cinerea. Next base: position 29,259 of record CALNHZ020000207.1, read on the forward strand.
AACAACTCCAGGTCATGAGCTCAAGGCTCTAGATGCAATGAACAACGTAGGTTTATGGTTGACATAAAGACTCTAGTTCATGAGCTTAGGGCTCTAGATGCTCTGAACAACTTAATGTTGTGGATGACATAAATGACACCAATCATGAGCTGAGGCCTCTAGATCCTATGAACAACTCAGGGTTATGGTTAACATGAAAGAGTCTAGGTTATTAGCTAAGGGTCGTAGATGCCATACATAGGTCTGGGATGTCAATCACATGAATGACTTTAGGTTGTGAGTTGAGGGCTCTAGATGCTATGAACATCTTAGGGTTGTGGATGACATGAACAACTCTAGGTCGCAAGCTTTAGGCAATATATACTATAAATACATCAGCATTGTGGTTGACATGAATAAATTCAGGCCATAAACTCAAGGCTCTAGATGCTTTGAGAAACTCAAACCTATGAACCACTCAAGGCTATGGATGACATGAACAACTCCGAGCCATGATCATAGGGTTCTAGATGTTATAAACTACTGATGATGCTAGTTGACATGAGTGAGTCTGGGTTGTGAGCTCAAGGATCTAGATGCAATGTACATCTCTAGCTTATGGTTGACATGAATGACTTTGGGTTGTGAGCTCATGACTTTATATACTATGAATAACTCAAGGTTGTAGATGACATAAACAACTTTAGGTCTTGAGCTCAATCTTCTAGATACTATGAACAACTGAGGGTTGTGGTTGATATGAACGATTCTGGGTTGTGAGCTCAAGGGTTTAGGTTCTATGAACTGACTAAGGTTGTTGATGACATGAACTAGTCCAAGTCATAAGCTCAAGGCTCTAGATGCTACGAACAGCTCGGGGTTGTAGTGGACATGAACCACTCCGATTCATGATCTTAGGCCTCTAGATTCTATGAACAACTCAAGGTTATGGTTGATATGAATGACTCTAGGTCATGAGCTTTAGGCTTTAGATGTTTTTAACAACTTAGGGTTCTGGATGACATGAACTATGTCGGGTTATGGCCATAAGATTCTATGAACAACTTAGGGTGGTGGTTGACATGAAAGGCTCAGAGTTCTAAGATTAGATTTCTAGAATTTAAGAGCAACTCAAAGTAGTGGATGATATGAATGACTTGAGATCCCATGAGCTTAGTCCTATAGATTTTATGAACTGATCAGGGCTAGGAAACATATGAATGATTTTGTGTCATGAGCTCAAGCCTTTAAATGCTATGAATTGCTCGATGTTGTGGATGACATGAACAACTCTGGTCATCAGCTTAGAGCTCAAGATGTTATCAACAACTTAGGGTTATGGTTGACCTGAACAACTTCGAGTCATGAGCTAAGGGGCCTAGATGCTATGAACAACTCATAGTTGTGGATGATATGAATGACTCAGTGTCCTATGGCCTGAGGCTTCTAGATGCTGTGAACTGCTCAGGGATGTGGATGTTAATAACGATTCTACATCATGTGCTTAAGCCTTTATATGCTATGAACAACTCAACGTTGTGGATGCTATGAACAACCTTATGTCATGAGCTCAAGGCTTTAGATGCTATGAACTACTAATGGTTATGGTTCATAAGAAGAAGTTCAGGTCATGAGCTTAGGGCTCTAGATTCTATGAACAACTAAGGATTATGGATGACATGAGCTACTCAGGGTCATGAGCTTACAACTTTGGATGCTATGAAGAACTCAGGGTATTGGATTATATGAACTCAAGGTTGTGGATGACATGAACAACTCCAGGTCGTGAGTTCAGAGTTATGGATGATATGAACGACTTCGAGTCATGAGCTAAGGGGCCTAGATGCTATGAACAACTCATAGTTGTGGATGATATGAATGACTCAGTGTCCTGTGGCCTGAGGCTTCTAGATGCTGTGAACTGCTTAGGGATGTGGATGTTAATAACGATTCTACATCATGCACTTAAGCCTTTATATGCTATGAACAACTCAACGTTGTGGATGCTATGAACAACCCTATGTCATGAGCTCAAGGCTTTAGATGCTATGAACTACTAATGGTTATGGTTCATAAGAAGAAGTTCAGGTCATGAGCTTAGGGCTCTAGATTCTATGAACAACTAAGGATTATGGATGACATGAGCTACTCAGGGTCATGAGCTTACAACTTTGGATGCTATGAAGAACTCAGGGTATTGGATTATATGAACTCAGGGTTGTGGATGACATGAACAACTCTGGGTCGTGAGTTTAGAGTTATGGATGATATGAACGACTTAGGATCCCGTGAGAACAAGCTTTTAAATGCTATGAATAGCTTAAGGTTGAGGATAATATGAACGATTCTTGGTTGTGAGCCAATGGATTTAAATGCTATGAACAGCTCAAGGTTGTGCATCACATGAAAGACTTTGAGTCGTTAGCTTAGGGCTTTTATATGTTAAGAAAAGCTTAGGGTTGTGGTTACAAGAATGAGTTTGGGTCATGAGCTCGGGACTCTAGATGCTATAAATAGCTCACGGTTGTTAGTGACATGAACTACTTCGAGTCATGAGCTCATAACTTTGGATGCTATGAACAACTCAGGGTTGTGCATGATATCAACGACTCGTGATCCTGTAACCTTAGTCCTCTAGATGCTATGAGCAGCTCAAGGTTATGGATCATATGAATAGTTCTTGGTCATGAACTCATGGATCTAAATGCTATGAGCAACTGAGGGTTGTAGATGACATGAATGACTCTAGGTAGTGAGCTAAAGGCTCTAAATGCTATAAACAGCTTAAGACTATGTTTGACATCAATAACTTTGGGTCATGAGCGTAACGCTTTAGATGCTATGAACAACTCAAGGTTACAGTTGACATGAACGACTCCGGGTTGTGAGTTAAGAACTCTAGATGCCATGAACAACTCAGGGTTGTGGATGACATGAACATCTCTAGGTCATGAGTTTAGTGTTCTACATGTTATGAAGAGTGTGGGCCTATGGTTAACATGAACAACTCCAGGCCATGAGCTTAGGGCTCTAGATGCTATAAATAATTTATGCCTGTTAATGACATGAACTACTCTAGGTCAGTCTCTAGATGCGATGAACAACTCCATGTTATTGATGATACACACAATTCTAGGTCATGAGCTCAAGGATCTAGATGTTATGAACAACTCAGGGATGTGGATGATATAAACGATTTTGGGTCATGAACTCAAGGCTCTAGACATAATGAACAACTCAGGGTTATGGATAAATAAACGACTTTGAGTCATGAGCTTAGGACCCTAGATGTTATGAATACCTCATTATTTTGGATGATATTAATGACCCGGGATCCCGTGACCTTTGGCCTCTAGATGCTATGAACAACTTAGGGCTGAGGATGATATGAATGATTCTTGGTCATGAGCCCATGGCTTTAAATGCCATGAAAAGCTAAGGGCGGTGGATGATGTGGAGGACTCCTGGTTGTGAGCTCAGGGCTCTATATGCCATGGATAGCTTTGGGTTGTGGTTGACAAGAATGAGTCCCAATCATGAGCTTAAAGCCCTAGATGCTATGAACAACTCAAGGTTATGGGTGACATGAGCTACTCCGGGTCGTGAGCTTATGACTTTGGGTTCTATGAAGAACTCAGGGTATTGGAAGATATGAATGAACCAGGATCCCATGAGCTCAAGACTCTATATGCTATGGACAACTCATGGTGGTACATGATATGAATGATTCTTGGTTGTGAGCCAGGGCTTTAAATTATATGAATAGCATAGGGCTATGGATGACATGAACACCTCTAGGTAGTGAGCTTAGGGCTCTAGATGCTACGAATAATTCAAGGTTGTGGTTGACAGAAACAACTTCAGGTTATGAGCTCATCATTCTAGATGCTATGAAAAGATCAAGGGTGTGGATGACATGAACGACTCTTGGTCATGAGCTCAGGGCTTTGGATGTTATGAACAGCTTAGGGTTATGGTTGATATGAATGAATTCAGGTCATGAGCTCACGAATTTAGATGCTATGAACAACTTAAGGTTGCGGATTATATGAGCTACTATAGGTTATAAACTCAAGGCTCTAGATTTTATGAACTGCTCAAGGTTATGGATGACATGAAGGACTTTGGGTCATGAGCTCACAACTTTAGATGCTATGAATAGCTCAAGGCTATGGATGATATGAGCTACTTGGGATCATGAACTCAAGGCTTTAGATGTTATGAACAACTCAATGTTGTGGATGGCATGAACGACTTCGGGTCATGATCTTAGGGCTCTAAATGCTATGAACAACATAGGGTTATGGATGATATGAACGAGTCTAGGTCGTGAACTCAAGGATCTAGATGCTATGAATAGTATAAGGTTATGGATGAAATGAATGACTTCGGGTCACGAGCTAGAGCTCTAAATGTTATAAATAACTTAAAGTTGTGGATTATATGAAAAACTTGGGATCTCACGAGCTCAAGCCTATAGAAGCTATGAACAACTTAGGTTGAGGATGATATGAACAATTCTTGGTCATGAGCCCATGGCTCTAAATATCATGAACAATTTAGCATTGTGGATGAGATGAACTGCTTTACGTCATGAGCACTGCTCTCAAGATGCTATAAACAACTAAGGGTTATGGATGATATGCATGATTCTATGTCGTGAGCTTAAAGCTCTAAATGTTTTGAACAACTTAGGGCTATGGATGATATGAATTATTTTTGGTTGGGAACTAAAGGCTTTAGATGTTATGAGTAGCTCATGGTTATGGGTGACATAAATTGTTTTTTGTGGTGAGCTCAAACCTATATATGCTATAAATAGCTCAGGGCATTGGATGATATGAACAATCCTATGTCATAAGCTCAGGCCTCTAGATACTATAAATAGCTCAGGGTTGCGGATAATATGAATGACTTTAGGTCGTGAGTAGAGGGCTCTAGATGCTCTAAAGAGCTTAGGTCTATGGTTGACATGAATGACTATGGGTCATGATCTTATGACTCTAGATGCTATGAACAGCTCAAGCCACTAGATGACATGAACTACTTCGGGTTGTTAGCTTATGGCTTTAGATGTTATGAATAGGTCAAGGTTATGGATGATATGAATGAATCAGGATCCTATGAGTTCAGGCCTTTAGATCATACGAACAACTCAAGGCTATAAATCATATGAATGATTATTGGTCCTGAGCCCAAAGCTCAAAAGGTTATGAATAGCTTAGGGTTGTAGCTAACATGAATGTCTCAATGTCATGAGCTTAGGGCTCTAGATGCTATGAACAACTCAGGGTTGTGGTTGACATTAATGACTACAGGTAATGGGTTTAGGCTTCTAGATGTTATGAATAGTTGAGGGTTGTGGATGATATGAATGACTTTGAGTCATGAGCACAAGGCTCTAAATACTATGTACAGCTTAAGGTTCTGGTTCACATGAATATCTCCGAGTTGTGAGCTTGGGGCTGCATATGTTATGAACAACTTAGGGTTATCTATGACATGAACTTTGCTAGGTCATGAGCTTAGGTATCTAAATACTATGTATAGCTCATGACGGTGGATGATATGCACTATTCTAGGTCGTGAAGTCAAGGATATAGATAATATGAACAACTCAGGGTTGTGGATGATATGAACAATTTTGGGTTGTCAACTCAAGGCTCTAGATGTTATGAATAGTTCAGGGCTGTGGATGAAATGAATGACTACATGTCATGAGCTAAGAGCACGAGATTATATGAATAACTAAGGGTTTTTGGATAACACTAATGACTCCAAGTCCTGAGCTTAGGGTTATATATCCTATGAGGTACTCTATTTCATGAGCTTAGGGCTCTAGATTCTATGATCAGCTTAGAGTTGTCAATGATATGAACAACTTGAGATCTAGTGAGCTAAAGCCTTTAGATGCTATGACCAGCTCAAGGTTATGGATGATATGAATTATTCTTGGTCGTGAGCCTATGGCTTTAAATGCTATGAATATCTTAGGGCTATGGATGACATGAATGACTTTGGACTATGAGCTCAAAACTCTAGATGCTATGAATAGCTTAGGATTGTGGTTGACATGAATGACTCTGAGTCCTAAGCTTAAGGCTCTAGATGTTATGAACAACTCATGGTTTTGGATGACATGAATGATTCTGGGTTGTCTGTTCAAGGCTGTAGATACTTCGAACAACACAGTGCTGTGGATTATAAGAACAACTTGAGATCCTATGAGCTCATGCCTTTAGATTCTATGAATAGCTCAAGGCTGAGGATGATATGAATGATTCTAGGTCGTGAACTCAAGGCTCTAGATGTTATGAATAGTTCAGGGTTGTGGATGAAATAAACAACTTTAGGTCGTGAGCTTAGGGCTTAAGATGGTATGAACAACTCAGGGTTATTTATAACATGAACGAAGATGCGATGAATAGTTCAGGGTTCTGCTTTACATTAATGACTTTGGGTCGTGAGCTCAAGGCTCTAGATGTTAGGAACAACTCAGAGTTGCGGATGACATGAACAACTCCAGGTCATGAGCTAAGGACTCTAAAAGCTATGAATAGCTCATGGTTATGATTGACATGAATGATATCAGGTCAGGAGATTAAGGTTCGAGCTATTATGAATAGCTCAGGGTTGTGTATGATATTATCAACTTGAGGTATTTAGCTTAGGGCTCTAAATGCTATGACCAACTCAATATTGTGGTTAACATGAAAAACTTGGGGTCATGATCTCAAGGCTCTAGGATATATGAATAGATCAAGGCTATGGTTGCGAGGAACTTCTCCGAGTCATGAGCTCAAGGCTCTATATGCTATGAATAGCCCACGAATCTAGTTGACATGAGCTACTCTTGTTGTTAGCATAAGTGATTCATTCCCAATTAGTGTCTCAGCTGATTCACGTCCAGCTGGTGTTCCTTGATTGAGGGAGTAATCAACAAAATTTATAACCTATATCACCATGCGTTAGGATAGCTTTACCTAATCTAGCATAGTGGCTCTAATATCGTTCACTGGGAAGGGTTTTCAACTCACAACTGATACCAATTCAAAGTTAAATTGGTGTTTTTTCATTTCAAGGTTAGCTTAAGAAAAAACATAAACTTTGTTTGAAAAAGGTTTTGTTTTAAGCTAACTAAAAAGAAAGTAATGAAAATTACTTATGAAGAAAGCATTCCTTGGAGTTTTAGGTTCACATGGGAGACTCCTCATGCAAGAACAGAGCTCTGGTCACTTGGTTCATTTCCTCGCATTAGAGAATTAATATATAGTCAATTCTCTAACCGGTGTTGTACAAATGCTTCCCTTTAATGGATTTCAGCACTAATTCCCTCTCCCTGATGCAACTTGCAATGGCTCGTGCTTTTCACCTAGCATTTGCCATTCAAGGTGATCATTAACCTTGGACTTCCCTTCTTAAGCTCGCAAGAGATAACTAATGGATGTCTCATTGGAGTCCAAAAGCTTACCAAGTGTTGGCAATTCTAGAAAATCCTACCTTCAAGTCACCTCCCAAAAGCTCGCAAGAGATAAACTAGTGCATCTCCATGGACAGAGATCACTTGCCTTACCAAGTGTTGGCTCAGGTGAATTGAAGGTGTTTTAAGTTAACTAAAAACATATAAATTATTAATGGGTCACACTTTCTCTTCATTAATGGCTGAAACAACAAAACTACCAATTCTTGCATTTGGAACCTTTCCCAGCAACCTTAGCTCCAAGGAACTAAAAGCCTAACCACTTATTATCTGAGAAATCATCCTCAGAGCTTGTTTGGCTAGTAAGAATAATTAAATGAATATATACAATCAAAACAAGTAGGTAAGGCAAAGCAAAAACCCTGAATTTTACTTCCTTCAAAAAACTATACAAAGTTGTCTGAGAACAAGCTTCCCGTCCTCCCTTTTCATGGAAACTTACAAGCATTAAATATGGGGTTATTTACCCTTTGTTCTTGCTTAAAGACTAAGGAATCCTATGATAGGTGGATTATAAGGAGAATTTGGGGATTTAGACATCAAATATCTAAAGCAAAATATCTCGAAAATGTTGATCGTAAATATCGAGAAGCTTCAGGAGAATTTCGTAGCAGTGCAAGAGGGCTACAAAATTTCACAGCATGAAGGACACCATTTCGCAGCCAAAGGCTGATTTCGCAGCCCTACGAAATTTGCCTTCATCTTGGAGTGATCGGCTTCCAATGGATGTAACTCCTTCATTTTAACTCCAAATCATGCACCATTTAAAGCATTGGATTGCTAAATTCCCAAGCTTCGAAACGACATATAGTATGCATAAATTGAGCTCCAGAAAGTGCTCCAAAAGTGACTGACAGTGACTGTCCTCAGGTATGCTTCATGGTAGATTTCTCTTTGCTTCCCCTCCTTGCATTCCGGATTTGCTTATGGTAAAGGACTTCAAAGCTTTGGTTCTTCATGTTTCTGAGCTTTCCATTGCTTTGCCATGGATTCCAAAGAACTGTCCTCAATCTTGGATTGCTTTGGTAATTAAATTACTAACAAAAACACCAAAACTTACACAAAGTGATTAGAAATGATTGCAAAGGTCCTTAATATGTTAATTGGGTTAAAAGGTGATAACTACTACTCAAAAGTGTTTAAAAGAGTTAATTACAAGCTATAAAATAGCACTTTTTAAGTAGTAATCACTCCCCCCAACCGACATATTGCTAGTCCCTTAGCAATAAAGGAGAGAAAAAGTATTAAAAAGTAATATACTTTACAAGATCACGCTTATCACTTCCAAAAAAATTTAAGTGGCATGATGATCAAACTCTCACATGGAACATTAAAGAAATATAAACTCAAATTTCAACAAGAGTTATCAAATACTTTGCTAAACACAATTCATAAAGAGGAGGCATTATGTAAATTGAAGCTTTAAAATCATTTCCACTTCCAAAGGACCAAACCTACAATTCATAAAGAGGAGGCATTATGAAAATTGAAGCTTTAAAATCATTTCCACTTCCAAAGGACCAAACCTTATTCTTCCACAAAAATCTAAGTGTTAGTTGATAGTTTCCGAATATAGTATGCTAAACTAATCTCTCCCCCTAACCTAGTTCTTTTTCAACACTTAGCAAATTGACCAAATTCAATAGGCTAAGAACGCACCCTTTTGTTTCACAATTTTTTTTCATTGTAGGAGTACAAGGCTTAAAGGTATTCTTTTCTAAATTTTCCAAGTAATGGGGGTCCATCGATGACTCCCAACCAATTAAGGTTTAGGGCATCAAGCTTTAAGGATCTTTCAACCACTAACTCTTCGGATTTTACCCCGGAGTTTTGAGAATGAATTTTAATACCCAAGAACCTACAGTATGTTAAACTTCACCTATTCACCCTTGTAACGAGCATTGAGGTCGATGGCTCCCAACCAATTAAGGCTTAGGGCACCAGGCTTTAAAGATTTTCACCATATACCCCTCGGACCTTGCTCGGGTTTCAAGGGAAGCAAACATTTTTCTTTCTTTCTTTCTTTTTCAAAGGCTCATTGGCCTTTTATAAGGTGTCCCAACACTAGTAAATGAGGTCAAAGATACCAAGTCTAAAATTTTCCTAAGTCAAGAGGGAAATAGTTTTTCATCTTATAATCGGAATCTATTGTGCACAGTGTGTGAATAGCTTAAAGTGGAAGAACTAAGCCTGAATTCAATAGAAGTTTCAACAATTCATCAACTTTAGTAAGCATAAAACAAACTCTAAGTCAAGTGAAAAACAACAATTCAATTTCTCCCATTTCAATTTGAAAATTTTTCCTTAGTAACCATGGAGAGTAGAATAAAAAAATCTTTTTTTTTAAAAAAAAAAATTTAATTAAACAAAAATCAACTAAATTACCAAAATAACTTAGCGTAAATAACAAAAAAAAAAACTTCCTTCTGCAACTCTCCCTCCAACCAAGCTGAACATTGTCCTCAATGTGGCATGAGCGATTGAGATTATAGGGAGGAAGTGGTACCTCCTGAGTGATATCACTTTCGAGTATCGATTGGAGAAACCACATGTTTAAAAAAGAATAAAAGATATGAGTAGTGGAAATAAGAATAAAATAATGCTAAGAGTGATAAAAAAGTGATAGATTTGTATTACTTCAATTCATGTAAGTACAAAATGACAGCAAGTAATACAAGTAATCCCAATATATAATATCAAAAGCATGGGATTTTAGAAAGGACATACATAAACAAAATATATAATCAAAATATATATAAAAGAAACTATCAAAATGATCAAATGGTGGGTGGAAGATGCTGTGGAGATGGTGGCTTAGCTGCCTCTGCCTCTCCTGTAGCAGGCTCCTCAGGAGGCATAGTCTCATGTATGAAAGGAGGGTCCTGTGCTGGCTCTGGTGGGCTGGGAATAGCATGCTCAAGAGCTGATATAATGCCGAGATGATGCTGAATCTGCCTTAGGATGGCAGTGTGCTGGGCCTGAGTGGCAACAATCTGCTCCTGATGAGCACGAAGGGCTGTGATCTGCTGAGTGAGGATGCTCTGAGAAGTGGCCAATGCCTAGAAAGTGTGGCATAGGCCTCTATACTTGATAATGGGTATATCTATCCTTGGCTCACCTGAAGGAGATGGCTCTGATGTGGGTGGAATAACATGGGGAGGCTATGGTGTGGCCTGAGGAGCAGAGGGTGGAACCTTTGGTGTAGGCTCACTAGAGGCCACTGCAGGAGCAGGTGGCTGAGTGTCAGCAAGTATGTCAACTGGCTCCTCTAGCTATTGTGGATGCTCTGGTCCAGCTGGTGCTCCCTGGTCTGCACCACCATAAGCTGTCATACTGGTCCATTTGTCGAGAGTGAAAATCTCTCGACAAATACGTCTACGCTCATGCTGAGGCTCTGCTAGGTATCCTAGGTGCTCCAATATCTGGCATAATAGTCTGGGGAAGAGGAGTGGAATGGCATCTGCCCAGAGCAGCTTCTTTCGATGCACTTTCTCCTCAAAGTATAGAAAAGCAGCCATGATAAGATGGTGAGGCCCAAAGAAGTATCCCTTAGAGATCCTAAACAATGCCTCCAGCAAAACTCCTCTCCTCTGCACCCAATGCTGAAGTGGGAAAATGTTATGGCAGAGGAGTGCATCAATGAAGAACATGCTGGGGGGAAGCTTCTTCCTCAAGATGTATTGGCGTGAGGATGCCCCTTTGGGCATAGTATGAACGATGTTACTTTGTGAAAGGTGAGTCCAGGCTTGAAAATCCTCTAGACGTGCTGGCTCATAGGGGATATGGAGTGCCTCTGCTATATGTCGAGCTCCCAAAATACCATGGCGTCCATCTATGGTAAAATGGATGACTATAGGATCCCGGACTTGGTTTGTGGTCATGGACTGATAGAAGTCCAATGCCACACGGGGATAGAAAAAATCCCTAGGGGTCAACAAGTGCTCCATATGATACCTCTGTAGCAGACGAAAGGACTCCCTGAGCTCAGGCTGAATTCTGAAGGTGGCTATGTCGAAACAGAGCTCGGAGTGGAATGACCTTACTCTGCAATCCAGATTTCCTTTAATTGGCGGCTGTGTCACCATGAGGCGTCTGATAGCTACCTCAGGAGTCATGCCTGAGGGAATTTGAGATTCTTTTGCTGGTGTATGAGATGGCTGAGGCTTCTTGGCAGGTGGTAGAGACTTTTTGGCAAGCGGTGGAGATGGCGTAGGCTCTGATTCAGGCTCTGAGGATAACTCTGTCAGATCAATTGGCTTAGAGACCTTGGTTTTTTTCTTTGGGGAACCGGCACCTGATTTCTGGCCTCTGGAAGAGCTCGCAACGGCAATGGTAAGTGATCTCCTTGTGTTATAACGCCTGGACGGAGGACTGATGGGTGCATCCTCGATCGGAGGTGGGACAACGCGTGGCTGCAGGAGCTCGGAGGCGGAACCTTGGACAGACTTTTCTCTTTGGATTCTCAGGCGAGTTGATGAGGATGAAGACTTAGCTCCTCGAGTTCTAGCCATGGTGGTGTCAGCGAAAACGGCCGTAGATGCGCGTGGCTTGCTCAGGCGGATGAGGCAGACGAAAGGGTGCTTTGGCTTGGCTCCTCTTGGTATCTTTTTGAAGTTCAAATGACTGTTTAGAATAGGAATAATGGAATTTATACCATTTAAAAGCAATGCCAAGGGTCACTGTTCCTTTTCGCAGTAGACGACACTTTTCGCAGCGAGGGAGCGTGGATTTTGCAGTGGGAGGTCGTTTTCGCAACAGGGGGCATTTCGGCAACATTTTCGAAGCCCATTTCACAGTTGCGAAATGGGGGTACGGCGCTACAAAGTGGCACTCGTGTGTCAAAGGGTGGTTTTGTAGCTACGAAACACCCTTCGAAATGGCGTCTCTGCTGCGAAGTGGAGGATTTCAAGGCATGGAGATTTCGCAACCATTTCACAGCTACGAAATGGGTGTACTTGGCTATGAAATGGCACTCGTGTGCCAAGGGGTCTCTTCGCAGTTGCGAAAATTTTCGCAGATGCCGCTAGGTAGCTGCAAAATGGTTTCGCAACAGAAGTTGATTTTCATAGCGAGGGAGGGATTTTCCCAGCGGCTCCTGAGGGTTGCGAAATTTTTTCGCAGCGAGAGGCGATTTTCGCAGTAGCCCACTTTAGGCTGCGAAATTTCGCAGACCATGCTCTCTCCTTGTTTTTAAGCTCCTCTTGATTCCTAGCTTCCTTATTTCAATTTCCTTGCAATTCCTTCTGATTTTGATAATTCAAAAAGATTAAGTTACATCTAATTAACATAATTTACGACCAAAATTAAAATCAAAACAATTTACAAAGCTTATAAATTAACATAATTAAACAAAAATATGGACTTTGGTGAAACCAAGTCCATCTAACCCTTCTCTGATTAGGATTTTTGTGGCTCAAGGAGGTTGATTTCCTCCTTTTCTTGCTCGAATGGCTCAATGAATGGCTTGAGACGTTGACCATTAACTTTGAAGATGTTTGTGCCATTGGAATTCAGTAATTCCACCACTCCATTGAGATACACTTGGTGAATAATGAAAGGACCTATCCACCTTGACTTGAGCTTCCCAGGAAAGATACGGAGCCTTGAGTCATAGAGTAAGACTCTTTGTCCTTTTCGGAATTCTTTATTAGAGATTAGTTGATCATGTCACCTCTTCATCCTCTGTTTTGCAACTTTGGAATTAATGTAAGCATCATTTCTTAATTCTTCCATCTCATTAAGGTCTAAGCACCTCTTCGCCCCGCTCTAATCAAGTCCATGTTCAACCTCTTGATTGCCCACCAAGCCTTATATTCAATTTCCACAGGGAGATGGCATGCTTTGCCATAGACTAGACGATAGGGAGACATGCCAAGAATAGTCTTATAAGTTGTTCTATATGCCCATAATGAATCATGAAGCTTAATAGACCAATCTTTTCTGCTTGTAATCACCACTTTCATCAATATGTTCTTGATTTCCCTATTTGCTAGCTCCACTTGCCTGTAAGTTTGAGGGTGATAAGGTGTAGCTACCTTATGCTTCACTCCATACTTGGCTAATAGGGTTTCAAAAGGTTTGTTGCAAAAATGAGTACCTCCATCACTGGTTATGGCCTTGGGCACCCCAAATCTTGAGAAGATGTTCTCCTTAAGAAATTTGAGAACCACCCTATGATCATTGTGTTTACAGGGGATTGCCTCAACCCATTTAGAAACATAGTCCGCCCCCAACAAGATATAAGAGCTACCAAAAGACATTGGGAAAGGTCCCATGAAGTCAATACCCCAAACATAAAAAAGATCAACTATTAGGATGGGGTTCATGGGCATTTGATTTCTTTTTGTTATCTTCCCGAGCCTTTGGCATCTATCACAACTCCTACACATGATGTGGGCATCTTTGAAAAGTGATGGCCAAGTACTGATTGCAACACCTTCATGGCTATTTTCTGAGAGGCAAAGTGGCCTCCACATGCATTCTCATGGCAATGGCTAAGGATTCCTTGTTGCTCTTCTTCAGGGACACACTTCCTTATGATTTGATCTGCACAATACTTGAAAAGAAAGGGCTCCTCCCAATAATAAGCATGAATCTTTGCAAAGAAGTGCTTCCTGTCTTGTGCTTTCCACTCACTTGGAACTTCACCAGTAACCAAATAGTTAGCAATATGAGCCTACCAAGGAGTTTTCTCTAGCAACATGAGTGATTCCTCAAGAAAGTCATCATTAATAGGTAAGACACGGGAATTGTGTGCTATAGACAACCTTGAAAGGTGGTCAGCTACCACATTCTCCACTCATTTCTTGTCTCTGATTTGGAGATCGAACTCTTGTAATAAAAGAATCCATCTAATCAACCTTGCTTTTGCATCTTGCTTTGTCAATAAATACTTCAAGGCTGAATGGTCAGTGAAAACAATGATGAAAGACCCTACCAAATAAGCATGAAACTTGTCTAAGGCAAACACCACAGCTAACAACTCTTTCTCTGTAGTTGTGTAGTTCCTTTGAGCTTCGTTCAATGTTATGCTTGCATAGTAGATCACATAGGGCTTCCCATCTTCTCTTTGGCCAAGTACAACTCCTATAGCAAAGTCATTGGCATCACACATTACTTCAAAGGGTAGTTGCCAGTTGGGGGCCCTCACTACTGGAGCGGTTGTCAAAAATTGCTTTAATTGATCAAAACTCTTTTGACAACTTTCATCCCATATAAACTTAGCATCCTTAGCTAAAATTTCACAAAGAGGCTCTGAAAGCTTAGAGAAGTCTTTTATGAATCTCCTGTAGAACCCTGCATGACCAAGGAATTGCCTTACTCCTTTTACAGTGGTTGGGGATGGCAATTTGATAATAAGTTCCACCTTTGCTTTATCAACTTCAATGCCTTTCTCGGAGATGATATGGCCAAGGACAATTCCTTGATGTATCATAAAGTGGCATTTCTCCTAGTTGAGCACCAAGTCTTTGTCAATGCATCTGTTAAGAACTGCTTCCAAATTGACTAAGCATTCTTCAAATGTACCTCCATATATGGTGATATCATCCATGAAAACCTCCATAATTCACTCCACCATGTCACTGAAGATACTAAGCATACATCTTTGGAATGTTGCAGGTGCATTGCATAAACCAAAAGGCATTCTTTTGTTGGTGTATGTTCCAAATGGACACGTGAAAGTGATCTTCTCCTGATCTTCAACATCAATTTCAATTTGGAAATACCCTGAGTACCCATCCAAGAAACAATAGAAAGGATGGCCAGAGACTCTTTCTAGCACTTGATCAATAAACGGGAGTGGAAAATGATATTTCCTTGTCACAACATTCAATTTCCTATAGTAAATACACACCCTCCAACCTGAAGTGAGGCGTGTAGCAATTTCTTCTCCTTTTTCATTTTGAACCACAGTAATCCCTGACTTCTTTGGTACCACTTGAGTAGGACTCACCCAAGGGCTGTCAGATATGGGATAAATAATACCCGCTTGAAATAGCTTCAGCACCTCAGCTCGCACCACTTCTTGTAAATGAGGATTCAATCTTCTTTGAGGTTGATGAATTGGTTTAGCTTCTTCCTCCATATATATGTGATGTGTACAAACCAAAGGACTGATTCCTTTCAAGTCAGATATTTGCCATCCTATTGCTTTCTTACACCTCCTAAGAACTTCAAGAAGAGAACTCTCCTGATGAGTAGTAAGAGATGAAGATATAACAACAGGGCATTGATTGTTTTCTTCCAGGTACGTGTATTTCAACTCCATAGGCAGAGGTTTCAAATTGAGCTTTGAGATCTCTTCCATAACAGCTTCTTGTGCCTCCTCTTTATTGAATAAAGGTAGAATCTCTTTTTCCCTCCTCCAACCTTGTAGAGTAGCAAGCACATCAGCGGGTTCAGACAACCCTTCTTCAAGATCCTCAAGACTTTCATTCAACTTGTCTTGCATATTCTGATTACAATGCTCCTCCACTAGAGTGTCAATAATGCATACCTCTTCTGGACCTTCTTCTTCTTCTGGAGTGATTAGCTTCTTAGACATATAAAAGCTATTAAGCTCAAGTGTCATGTTGCCAAAGGTGAGTTGCATAAGTCCATTCCTACAATTGATGATTGCATTTGAAGTAGCAAGAAATGGCCTACCAAGGATGATAGGAACATAATTAGCTTATTTGACAAAAGGATCAGTATCAAGAACAACAAAATCTACTGGATAGTAGAAATTATCAACTTGAACTAAGACATCTTCAATTATCCCCCTTGGAATTTTCACTGATCTATCAGCTAAAGATAGATTGATTGATGTTGGCTTCAATTCACCAAGTCCCAATTGCTTGTAGATAGAGTATGGTAGTAAATTCACACTTGCTCCCAAGTCTAACAAAGCCTTTTCCACTACCTTTCCTCCAATCATAACTTAAATGGTAGGACATCTTGGATCTTTGTACTTCAAATGAGACTTGCATTGTATGATGGCACTTACTTGCTCAATCAAGAAGGCTTTCTTATTCACATTCAACCCTCTTTTGATAGTACACAAATCCTTTAGGAATTTTGCATATGTTGGAACTTGCCTAATCATATCCAGCAATGGAATATTGACCTTCACTTGCCTCAATACTTCAAGGATTTCTAATGCATTTTTATCCCTTTTTTCCCATGCAAAGCTTGAGGAAAAGGTGGAGATGTGTGTTTCTTCATCATTTCTTCCTTAATAAGCTCTTTCTCCAGATTTGCATTCACTGTTGAATCATGGTCCTCTTTCCCTTCACTGATATCTTTCTTCTTTCCTTTCATTTCCTCCCTCTTCTTTGTCTCTTCTTCTTCATTCTCTTCAACATGTGGCTTGGGTGTTGGTGACCCAACCTTTTTACCACTCCTTAGAGTGATTAAGGCTTTGACATCTCTCACCTGTGAAGATTCTCCCTCATGAGTTTCCACTTCATGGATACCCTTTGGGTTTTGGTGAGGTTGAGAAGGAAATCTACCCTTCTCTTGCACTGTGTTCAAATTAGTGAGCCTTGAGATTGAGTATTGGAGATTATCTATCTTCTGAGATAAGTCATTTTGCATCCCATCCATCATTTTATTCAAAGTATTCTCTACACTGTCAATTCTTTGATTGAGTTGAGCATTGATGGATTTTTGGTCTCCAATAAAATCTCCCACAACCTTGCTGAGATTTACTATTGCTTGTTCAAGACTTGAAGCTTGTTGAGATGGTTGAGTCGGCTGTTGGTACTGAGGTGCTCTTGGCTTCCATGAAAAATTTGGATGATTCCTCCAACTTGAATTGTAAGTATTGCCATACGAAGCATTGTTATTGGGCTTGAATTGTCCAATGACATTTGCTTGATCTCCAAACATTTCTCTAGCAACTGGAATTGTAGGGCACTCCTCCACCAAGTGTTCATAAGATTGACAAATAGAAAATGGTTTTACTTGCACTGGTATTTCAGCAACAGCTTGCACTTCATGCATCTTTTTCAGTTCTAGCTCCTCCAATCTTCTTGTCATAGCTGCAAATTTTGCTTTCATATCGACATCTTCATTCAAGGTGTACATCCCAGCCTTAGCATGAAAAGCATTTGGTTGAGACTTCATCTTTCCCACTTCTCCCTCGTTTGGTTCATCCCATCCCCTTGAGACTTCAGCCACATAACTCAAGAAATCCATAGCTTTCTCAGGGTTCTTACTCATGAAATCCCCTCCACACATTGTTTCGAGGAGTTGCTTCATTAAGGAAGACATCCCATCATAGAAATAACTCACCAACAGCCATGTATCAAAACCATGGTGAGGACAAGCATTAATGGCTTCCATGTATCTTTCCCAACACTCATAGAATTTCTCATTCTCTTTAGCTGAGAAGTTTGAAATTTACCTTTTCAAGCCATTTTTTTTGTGAGTAGGAAAAAACTTTTTGAGGAATTCAGCTTGTAAATCAGTCCAAGTACGAATACTCCTTGGCCTTAAAGAATTATGCCAAATCTTTGCCTTATCCTTTAAATTAAAAGGAAATAGCTTAAGCCTCATCAAGTCGATTGAAGCTCCTTCCTCTCGGAATGTAATACAAACATCTTCAAATTCCTTGATATGTGCATAGGGATTCTCACTTTTCATTCCATGAAAAGTTGGTAGAAGTGGAACAATATGGGGTCTGATCACTAGCTGCTCTATAGGGGGCACTATACATGATGGTGCACTCATACGAGGTGGATGCATGCAGTCCCTCATTGATCTGAATTCATTGGGATTGTCCTGATGACCATGATGACTATGCTGATCTTCAGGTGTAGTTTCCATGATGTTCAAGCTCAATTCCAACTCCTTGTTATGAGGTGTTTCACGTTTAACAAGCTTTCCTCCACTTTCTCGTATCCAATTTGGCATACACAACTAGTATCAACTGTAACAAAGAAAAAAAAACAAGACTACGAAAAAAAAAAAACTTAGATTAACTAAAACTAAATTAAAAACTATGTTAGAATATGAACAAGTAAAAGAAACAACTAAAAGAGTTAGTAAAATGAAAGAAAATTTACCAAACTTGTGATGAAAACCACAAGTACGCTGAAATAATATCACTGTGAAGTTGGCACCTTCCCCGGCAACGGCGCCATTTGATTCATTCCCAATTGGTGTCTCAGCTGATTCACATCCAGCTGGTGTTCCTTGATCGAGGGAGTAATAAAAAAAATTTATAACCTATATCACCATGCATTAGGACAGCTTTAGCTAATATAGCATAGTGGCTCTAGGATTGTTCACTGGGAAGGGTTTTCAACTCACAACTGATACCAATTCAAAGTTAAATTGGTGCTTTTTCATTTCAAGGTTAGCTTAAGAAAAAACATAAACTTTGTTTGAAAAAGGTTTTGTTTAAAGCTAACTAAAAAGAAAGTAATGAAAATTACTTATGAAGAAAAGCATTCCTTGGAGTTTTAGGTTCACAGGGGAGACTCCTCATGCAAGAACAGAGCTTCGGTCATTTGGTTCATTTCCTCGCATTAGAGAATTAACATATAGTCAATTCTCTAACCGGTGTTGTACAGATGCTTCCCTTTAATGGATTTCAGCACTAATTCCCTCTCACTGATGCAACTTGTAATGGCTCGTGCTTCTCACCTAGCATTTTCCATTCAAGGTGATCATTAACCTTGGACTTCCCTTCTCAAGCTTGCAAGAGATAACTAATGGATGTCTCCTTGGAGTCCAAAAGCTTACCAAGTGTTGGCAATTCTAGAAAATCCTACCTTCAAGTCACCTCCCAAAAGCTCGCAAGAGATAAACTAGTGCATCTCCATGGACGGAGATCACTTGCCTTACCAAGTGTTGGCTCAGGTGAATTGAAGGTGTTTTAAGTTAACTAAAAACATAGAAATCATTAATGGGTAACACTTTCTCTTCATTAATGGCTGAAACAACAAAAGTACCAATTCTTGCATTTGGAACCTTTCCCGGCAACCTTAGCTCCAAGGAACTAAAAGCCTAGCCACTCATTCTCTGAGGAATCATCCTCAGAGCTTGTTTGGCTAGTAAGAATAATTAAATAAATATATACAATCAAAACAAGTAGGTAAGGCAGAGCAAAAACCCTGAATTTTACTTCCTTCAAAAAACTATTCAAAGTTGTCTAAGAATAAGCTTCCCATCCTCCCTTTTTATGGAAACTTACAAGCATTAAATATGGGGTTATTTACCCTTTGTTCTTGCTTAAAGACTAAGGAATCCTATGATAGGCGGATTACAAGGAGAATTTGGGGATTTAGACATCAAAAATCTAAAGCAAAATATCTCAAAAATGTTGGTCGCAAATATCGGGAAGCTTCAAGATAATTTCGCAGCCATGCAAGAGGGTTGTGAAATTTCGCAGCATGAAGGACACCATTTCACAGCTTGGAGGACACCATTTTAGCTTGGAGTGATCAGCTTCCAATGGCTGTAACTCCTTCATTTTAACTCTGAATTGTGCACCGTTTAAAGCATTGGATTGCTAACTTCCCAAGCTTCAAAACAACATATAGTATGCATAAATTGAGCTCCAGAAAGTGCTCCAAAAGTGACTGACAGTGACTGTCCTCAGGTATGCTTCATGGTAGATTTCTCTTTGCTTCCCCTCCTTGCATTCCGGATTTGCTTATGGTAAAGGACTTCAAAGCTTTGGTTCTTCATGTTTTTGAGCTTTCCATTGCTTTGCCATGGATTCCAAAGAACTGTTCTCAATCTTGGATTGCTTTGGTAATTAAATTACTAACAAAAACACCAAAACTTATAGTATGCATAAATTAAGCTCTAGGAAGTGCTCCAAAAGTGACTGACAGTGATTGTCCTCAGGTATGCTTCATGGTAGATTTCTCTTTGCTTCCCCTCCTTGCATTCCAGATTTGCTTATGGCAAAGGACTTCAAAGCTTCAAAGCTTTGGTTCTTCATGTTTCTGAGCTTTCCATTGCTTTGCCATGGATTCCAAAGAACTCTCCTCAATCTCGAATTGCTTTGGTGATCAAATTACTAACAAAAACACCAAAACTTACACAAAGTGATTAGAAATGATTGCAAAGGTCCTTAATATGTTAATTGGGTTAAAAGGTGATAACTACTACTCAAAAGTGTTTAAAAGAATTAATTACAAGCTATAAAATAACACTTTTTGAGTAGTAATCAATAAGGCACTAGGTGCTATGAAAAGCTAATTGTTTTGGATGATTAGAATAACTCGAGATCCCATCAACTTAGGCCTTTAGATGCTTGAATAATTAAGGGGTTATATGATAAGAATGATTCATGGTCATGAGCTCGTGGCTCTAAATGCTATGAACATATGAGGGTTGTGGATGACATGAACAACTCTAGGTCGTGAGCTTAGGGCTTTTGATGTTAGGAACAACTCAAGGCAGTGGTTGACATGACTGACTCTAGGTCATGAGCTCAAGAGTTTAAATGCTATAAACAACATAGGGTTATAGATAACATGAACGACTTTGGCTTGTGAACTTCGAGCTTTATATTCTATGAACGGTTGAGGGTCATGGATGACATGAATGACTCTGAGCATGTGATAAGGGCTATAGATCCTATGAATAGCTCAAGGCTATGATGGACATAAATGAGACCATGTTGTAAGCTCAGGACACTAGATGCTAGGAAAAGCTCATGGTAATGGATGACGTGAAGGACTCCAGGACGTGAGCTCAAGATTGTGGCTAACATGAACAACTTCAGGTCATGAGCTCAAGGCTCTAGATACTATGAACAACTCATAATTATGGATGGTATGAACGACTCAGTGTCCCGAGATCTCAGGTCTCCAAATGCTATGAATAGTTCAAGGTTGAGAATCATATCAATGATTCTTGGTTGTGAGCCCAAATGCTATGAGTCCAAATGCTATGAATAACTCAGGGTTGTTGATGAAATTAAAGACTCCAAGTCATGAGGTCAGGGCTCTAGATGCTATTAAAAGCTCAGAGTTGTGAATGACATGAACAACTCCAGGTCGTGGGCTTAGGGCTTTAGATACTATGAATAGCTTAAAGTTATGGTTTACATGAATTACTCTAAGTCATAAACTCAAGGCTCTCGATGCTATGAATAACACAGGGTTATGGCAGATATGTGCTACTCCAACTCGTGAGTTTAGGGTTATGGATTTTATCAATAACTCAATATTATGGATGATACGAACAACTTGAGATCCCTTTAGCTCAATCCTCTAGATGTTATGCGTAGCTCAAGGTTGTAGATTAGATGAACGATTCTGCATCATAAGCTAAGGGCCATGGATGACATGAACAACTCTAGGTCATGGACTCAAGGCTCTAGATGCTATGAACAACACAAGGTTGTGGTTGACATGAATGACTTCGGGTCGTGAGTTCAAGGCTCTAGATGCAATGAAAAGCTCCAAGCTATGAAGGACATAAATGACTCCGGGTCATGAGCTCAAGGCTCTAGATACTATGAATAGCTTAAGGTTATGGTTAACATGAATGACTCCTGGTCGTAAGGTCAAGGCTTGAGATACTACGCACAACTTAGGTTTGTACTTGACAAGAACGAATCTGGGTTGTGAGCTTAAGGCTATAGATGTTATGAACAACTCAGAGTTATGGATGATATGAATGACTAGAGATCCCATGAGCTTAGGCCTCTAAATGCTATGAACAGCTCAAGGCTGAGGATGACACGAATGATTCATGGTCATGAGCATATGAGTCTAAATTCTATGAACAGCTTAAGGCTGTAGATGACATGAATAACTCCAACTCATTAGCTTAGGCCACTATATGCTATGTAAAGCTTAGGGTTGTCATTGACATGAATGATTCCGAGTCATGAGCTTAGGACTTTAGATGTTATGAAAAGCTCCTGGGTGTGGAAGACATGAATGACTCAGGGCCGTGAGCTCAAGGCTTTAGATGGTATGAACAACTCAAGGTTGTGGTAGATGATTACTACTCAAAAAGTGCTATTTGATAGCTTGTAATTAACTCTTTTAAACACTTTTGAGTAGTAGTTATCACCTTTTAACCCAATTAACATGTTAAGGACCCTTGCAATCAATTCTAATCAAATTGTGTTAAGTTTTGGTGTTTTGATAGCTTTTTCATCACCAAAGCAATCTGAGATTGAGGAGAGTTCTTTGGAATCCATGGCAAAGCAATGGACCGCTCAGAAACATGAAGAACCGAAGCTTTGAAGTCCTTTGCCATAAGCAAATCCGGAATGCAAGGAGTGTGGGATCCTCCCTAAAAATTTCCACGTGGCTCTCTCTCCCTTGGACACGCAGAAGGTCCCCCTTGCGATGCGCGACATAACTCATTCCACCCGGGGAAGAATTCTGTACGGCCGACGTTCCACCTTCTCTGGATATCTCACATTCGGAATTCTGTTTGGCCGACGTTCCACCTTCTCCAGATATCTCACATTCGAAATTCTGTCTGGCCGACGTTCCACCTTCTCCGGATATTTCACATTCGGCGCCTGACGCCGGATGGGAGAGGAGGGCGTTTCAAATTCCCCGGTTAGACATGTCTGGATCCTCTGATAGCGCTTACTCAAAGAGTTTTTTTTCGAAGCTTAGGAAGTCAACAATCCAATGCTTCAAACGGTGCGCGATTCGGAGTTGAAATGAAGGAGTTACAGCCATTGCAAGCAGATCACTCCAAGCTGAAGGCAGAATGTTGCACGGCTGCGAAATTAGCCTTTGGCTGCGAAAATGTTGTCCTTTTGCTGCAAAATTTCACAGCCCTCTTGCATGCACAGCTGCGATGTTCTCCTGAAGCTTCTTGATATTTTGCAACCGACATTTTGAGATATTTTGTTTTAGATATTTGATGTCTAAATCCCCAAACTCTCCTTGTAATCTATCATAAGATTCCTTAGTCTTTAAGTAAGAACAAATGGTGAATAACCTCATATATATAGTTTGTAATTTTCATCATACAAAAAAAGATCTCTCGGGAGCTTGTTCTCGGAGACAACCTTTTGTATAAGGAAGAAATATAAAATACAGAGCACTTGCTCTGTTTTTCCTATATATTTTTGTTTTCTCGTTAGTTTTTCTTTCTAGCCAATCAAACTCTGAGGATTTTTCCTCAGAGGATGAGAGGCTAGGCTCTTTGTCTCTTGGAGTGAAGAAATCCAGGTAAGTTTCCTCATGCATAAATTGGAAGTTTTGTTGTTTCAATGTTTAATGAAGAGAAAGTGTAACCTGTTAATGGTTTTTATCTTTTTAGTTAACTTAAAACGCCTTTAAATCACCTGGGCCAACACTTGGTAAGGCAAGTGATCTCCGTCCATTGAGATGCACTTGTTTATCTCTTGCGAGCCTTTGGGAGGTGGTTTGAAGGTAGGATTTTCTAGAATAGCCAACACTTGGTAAGCTTTTGGACTCGAAGGAGACATCCATTAGTTATCTCTTGCGAGCTTTTGACGGGTAATCCAAGGTTAAGAATCACCTTGAATGGCAAATGCTAGGTGAGAGGCACGAGTCATTGCAAGGTGCATCAGTGAGAGGGAATTAGTGCTTGAACCCATTAAGGGGAAGCATCTATACCACACCAGTTTGAGAATTAACTATATGTTAATTCTCTAATGCGAGGAAAAGAAACAAGTGACCGAAACTCCCTTTTTGTACAAGGAATATGAGCCTAGTGATCTAAACTCCAAGAAACACTTTTCTTTGTAATTAAAATCAGTTACTATTTTTGGTTAACTTAAAACCAAACCTTTTCCACCAAAGATTATGTTTTCTTTTAAAGCTAACCTTGAAATGAAAAGGCACCAATTCAGTTTTGAATTGATATCAATTGTGAAGTGAAACCCATCCCAGTGAACGACCCTAGAGCCACTATGCTATGCTAGCTAAGGCTATCCTAGTATATGGTGTAATAGGTTATAAATTTTGTTGATTACTCCCTGAGGACCAAAATCAAGGGACACCAGCTGGACACGTATCAAATGGCACCACTGTTAGGGATCATTGAGAGGACATGAATCAGCTGAGACACTAATTGGGAATGAATCAGTAGACATGAAGAACTATGGGTCATTAGCTTAGGGCTTTAAATACTATGAAAAGCTCATGGTGGTGGTTGAGACGAATGACTCTAAGTTGTAAGCTTAAGGGTCTAGATGCTATGAACATTTGAGTGTTTTTTATGATATTAACGACTTAAAATCTTATAATCTTAAGCCTCTACATTCTATGAGCAACTAAGGGTTTAGATTTGATATGAACAATTCTTGGTTAAAAGCCAATGAATCTAAATGCTATGAAAAGCTCAGGGCTCTAGTTGACATGAATTAATCCAAATCGTTAGCTTAGAGCACTAGATGCCATGAAAAAGTTAGAGTTGTGGATGACATGAATTACTATAGGTTGTGAGCTCAAGGCTCTAAGTGTTATGAGTAACCCATGGTTGTGGTTGACATCAATGACTTCGAGTTATGAGCACATGGCTTTAGATACTATGAAAAGCTCCAAGTTATAGTGACATGAATGACTCCTGGTCATGAGATTAGGGGTCTAGGTGCTACGAATAACTCAGGCTAGTGGTTGACATGAATGACTCTGGGTCATGAGTATAGGGCTCTAGATGCTATGACCAACTCATGGTTAAAGCTCCCTTGAACGAATCTGGGTGATGAGCTCAGTGCTCTAAATGCCATGAATAGCTCAGAGTTGTGGATGATATGAACAACTCAGGATCCTGTGAGCCAAGGCCTCTAGATTCTATGAACAACTTAGGGTTAAGGATGATACAAACAATTCTTGGTCATGAGCCTATGTGTCTAAATGTTATGAACAACTCAAGGTTGTGGATGACATAAACAACTTTAAGTTCTAAGCATAGGGCTCTAAATGCTATGAATAGCTCAGGGTTGTGGTTGACATGAACGACTCCGAGTTGTGAGCTTAGGACTATAGTTGTAATGAATAGCTTAAGGCTATGGATGACACAAATGATTTCACGTCATGAGCTTAGTGCTCTAGATGCTATGAATAGCTTATGGTTGTGGTTTACATGAACGACTCTCTTATGTGATCTTAGGGCTCTAAATGCTATGAACAGCTCAAGACTATGGATGAC
Organism: Vitis riparia x Vitis cinerea; assembly: GCA_940586395.1. Taxonomy (NCBI): domain Eukaryota; kingdom Viridiplantae; phylum Streptophyta; class Magnoliopsida; order Vitales; family Vitaceae; genus Vitis; species Vitis riparia x Vitis cinerea. The sequence goes on from CALNHZ020000207.1 coordinate 54,817, forward strand.
ATGAACAACTTTGGGTCAGGAACTCAGGGCTTTAGATACTATAAGCAGCTCAGAGCTATGGTTAACATGAGCAACTTTAATTTGTGAGCTTAGGAATCCAAATGCAATGAATAACACAAGACTGTGAATGACATGAATGATTCTGGGTAGTGAGCTTAGGGCTCTAAATGTTTTGAACAGCTCAAGTTTATGGTTTACATGAACGACTCCCAGTCGTGAGCTTAAGGCTATAAATGCTATGAACAACTTAGGGTTATGGATGACATGAACAACTACGAGTCATGAGCTCAGGGCTTTAGATACTATGAGTAGCTATGGTTGACCTAAATGACTATGGGTTATGAGCTGAGAGCTCCAGATGCTATGCACAACTTAACCCTATGGATGATGTAAATGACTCGGGATCCCATAAGCTTAGACCTCTAGATACTATGAATAACTCAGGGTTATGGATAATATGAACGATTCCATGTGATAAGCTCAAGGTTGTGGATGGCATGAATGACTCCAAGTCATGAGCTTAGAGCTCCAGATATTTTGAACTGCTTAGGGTTGTGGTTAACATGAACAACTTCAAGTTATCAGCTAAGTGCTTTGGATGCTTGATTACTACCCAAAAGTGCCATTTTACACCTTTAAGTCATTATGTTTTAAGCACTTTTGTGTAGTAATTCTTCACCTTTATTCCAATTGGCATGTTAAGGACCTAGCAATGACTTCTAATCATATTTGTGGCTAGTTTTAGTGTTTTGACATCTTTTTGGATCATTAAGACAAGCCAACCAAAGAAGAAAAGCAAAGAGAAGCAAAGAAAATCAAAAGAGAAGCAAGGAGGAAATCTGAAGTGAGCAGCTGCAGTGTTCTTTGGCACTTTTGGAGCACTTCCCGAAGTCCATTTTTTACATGCTATATACCGTTTCGAAGCTCAAGAAGTCAAGAATCCAACGCTTCAAACCGTGCATGATTTGGAGCTGAAACGAGGAAGTTATGACTTTCGGAAGAGAACTGCTCCAGGTATGCGAAAATTTCGCATACCTTCTGAAGGGTATGCGAAATTCGCATACCTGTGCGAAATTCCTTCTGAGGTGTGCGAAATTCGCACACCCCCTCCCCTGTTTTGCCGACTTCACTTTAGATATTTTCTTAAGTTCTTTTGATGTAATTTCCTTTCTTCTCCTTGTAGCAAGCCAATGAAAAGCTTTGCTTTTGTAAAAACTATATAAGGGGTGGAAATCACCTCTTGAAGACATGTAACACGGGTGTTGAGTTGAACACTTAGCAATATACAGAGCACTCTTATTTTCTATTTTCTCGTTACTATTTTCTCTTTCTTGGAAGCTAAACAACCTCTGAGGATGTTTTCTCAGAGGATGAGAGGCTAAACTCTTGGTTTCTTGGAGTGAAGGAAGCTAGGTGAAAAGTCCAGATGAAAAGTTGGAAAATGCTCGTGCATTAAATTCAGGTAGTTGAAGTTCATAAATGGCTTTTTAATCTAAAGTTTTGCTTTAAATCCCTTAGAATCACTTTGAATGGCCAATACATGGTAAGCTTCAGGTCTTTATGGATGCTTATTGCTAGATCCATATTAGTCCATTAGTTATCATGTACGAGCCATTAGAAAGTGGTTCAAGGTGAAGACCTATATAGTATCTAAAGCCATTAATGGACCTTGACTACCATTTCTATTGATTTTTATGGATTAAATCTTCATTGTCAAACCTACACCGGTTCGGGAAATAACTATAGGTTAAATCCCCAATGCGAGGAGAAAAATCCGGAATTTTCCACTTTGCATTTTAAACTTGATCCTAGCAATCCTTAGCTCCGAGAAACTTTCTTTCTTCCATTTTTAATTAGTTTATGTTAATTTAGGTTCAAATACTTTCAAAACAAATTTTATTTTCTTTTTAAGCTTTAAGTTTTTGATAAAGGAAATCACTAAATTTAATTTCTAATCATGAGTATATCACTGGTAGAATGAAAACCCATCCCAGAGTTCGACCCTAGAGCCACTATACTATAGTAGCTTTGCTACACTAGTATGAGGTCATAGGTTTTATAAATGTTTTTGATTAAATGACCCGACTGGGTATTTGCGCGAATCAATGCTATGAAAAGCTCCAGCTCATGGAGGACATAAACAACTTCAAGTCATGAGCTTAGGACTATAGATGCTATGAACACCGAAAGGTAGTGGTTGACATGAACAACACTGAATCGTGAGCTCAGATTTCTAAATACTATGAACAACTTAGGTCGTGGTTGACATGAATGACTTCGAGTCATGAGCTCAGGGCTCTAGATTTTTTTTAACAACTCAAAGTTATGGATGATATGAATAACTCGGGATCCTATGAGCTAAGGCCTCTAGATGCTATAAACAACTCCATGTTATTGATGATACACACAATTCTAGGTCATAAGCTCAAAGATCTTGATGTTATGAACAACTCAAGGTTGTGGATGATATGAACAATTTTTTGTCATGAACACAAGGCTCTAGAAACAATGAACAACTCAGGATTATGGATGAATAATCAACTTTGAGTCATGAGCTTAGGACCCTAGATGTTATGAACACCTCATTATTGTGGATTATATGAACTACCTGGGATCCCGTGACCTTTGGCTTCTAGGTGCTATGAACAACTTAGGGCTGAGGATGATATGAATGATTCTTGGTCATGAGCATATGGATTTAAATGCCATGAAAAGTTAAGGGTAGTGGATGATGTGGAGGACTCCTGGTTGTGAGCTTAGGTCTCTATATGCCATGAATAGCTTAGGGTTATGGTTGACAAGAATGAGTCCTAGTCGTGAGCTTAAGGCTCTAGATGCTATGAACAACTCAAGGTTATGGGTGACACGAGTTGGTCTGGGTCATGAGCTTATGAATATGGGTTCTATGAAGAACTTAGGGTATTACAAGATATGAACAAACCAGGATCCCATGAGCTCAAGAATTTATATGCTATGGACAACTTAGGATTGTAGATGATACAAACGATTCTTGGTCGTGAGCTAGGGATTTAAATTCTATGAATAGCATAGGGATATGGATGACATGAATAACTCCAGGTAGTAAGCTTAGGGCTCTAGATGCTACGAATAACTTAGGGTTATGGTTGACATGAACAACTACAGGTTATGAGCTTATCATTCTAGATGCTATGAATATCTCAAGGATGTTGATGACATGAACGACTCTTGGTAATGAGCTCAGGGTTTTGGATACTATGAGCAGCTTAGGGTTATGGTTGATATGAATGACTTCAGGTCATGAGCTCACGACTTTAAATGCTATGAATAGCTCAAGGTTGTGGATTATATAAGCTACTATAGGTTGTGAACTCAAGGCTCTAGATGTTATGAACTACTCAAGGTTATGGATGATATGAAGGACTTCGGGTCATGAGCTCACAATTTTAGATGTTATGAACAACTCAAGGCTATGGATGATATGAGCTACTCTGGATCATGAACTCAAGGCTTTAGATGTTATGAATTGCTCAAGGTTGTGGATGACATGAATGACTTCGGGTCATGATCTTAGGGCTCTAAATGTTATGAACAATATAGGGTTATGGATGATATGAACGAGTCTAGCTCGTGAACTTAAGGATCTAGATGCTATGAATAGTACAAGGCTATGGATGAAATGAATGACTTTGGTTCATGAGCTTAGAGCTCTAAATGTTATGAATAACTTAAATTTGTAGATTATATGAACAACTTGGGATCTCATGAGCTCACACCTCTAGAAACTATGAACAACTCAGGTTGAGGATAATATGAACAATTCTTAGTCATGAGCCCATGGCTCTAAATGTTATGAACAACTTAGCATTGCGGATAAGATGAATTGCATTACATCATGAGCACTGCTCTCAAAATGCTATGTACAAGTAAGGGTTATGGATGATATGCATAATTCTATGTCGTGAGCTCAAAGCTCTATATGTTTTGAACAACCTTGGGTTGTGGATGATATGAATTATTCTTGGTTGTGAACTAAAGGCTTTAGATGTTATGAGTAGCTCATGGTTATGGGTGACATAAACGATTTTAGGTGGTGAGCTCAAACCTCTAGATGCTATAAATAGTTCAAGGAATTAGATGATATGAACAATTTTACGTCATGAGCATAAGCCTCTAGATACTATGGACAACTTAAGGTTGTCAATAACATGAATGAATTTCGGTCGTGAGTAGAGGGCTTTAGATTCTCTGAAGAGCTTAGGTCTACGGTTGACATGAATGACTATGAGCCGCGATCTTAAGGCTCTAGATGCTATGAACAGCTTAGGCCACTCGATGACATGAGCTACTTCGGGTTGTTAGCTTATGGCTTTAGATGTTATGAATAGGTTAGGGTTATGGATGATATGAACGAATCGGGTTCCTATGAGTTCAGGCCTTTAGATCATATGAACAACTCAAGGCTATGAGTCATATGAACGACTCTTGGTCCCAAAGCTCAAAATGTTATGAATAGCTCAGGGTTATAGCTAACATGAATGACATAATGTCATGAGCTTAGAGCTCTAGATGCTATGAACAACTTAGGATTGTGGTTTACATTAATGACTATGGGTCAAGGGTTTAGGGTTCTAGGTGTTATGAACAACTGAGGGTTGTGGATGATATGAATGACTTCAAGTGATGAGCACAGGGCTCTAAATCCTATGAATAGCTTAAGGTTGTGGTTGAAATGAACATCTCCTGGTTATGAGCTTGGGGCTACAGATGCTATGAACAACTTAGGGCTATTGATGACATGAACCTCGCTAGGTCATGAGCTCAGGTCTCTAGATACCATGTACAACTCATGATGGTGGATGATATGCACTATTCTTAGTCGTGAGCTCAAGGATATAGATAATATGAACAACATAGGGTTGTGGATGATATGAACAATTTTAGGTTGTGAACTCAAGGCTCTAGATGTTATGAATAGTTCAGGGCTGTGGATGAAACGAACAACTATAGGTCATGAGCTAAGAGCTCGAGATTATATGAATAACTAAGGGTTATGGATAACATGAATGACTTCGGGTCCTGAGCTTAGGGCTATTGATCCTATGAGCTCCTCTGTTTCATGAGCTTAGGGCTCTAGATTCTATGATCAGCTTAGGGTTGTTGATGATATGAACAACTCGGAATCTAGTGAGCTTAAGCCTTCAGATACCATGACCAGCTCAAGGTTATGGATGATATGAATGATTCTTGGTCATGAGCCCATGGCTTTAAATGCTATGAATATCTTAGGGATATGGATGACATGAATGACTTTTGGCTATGAACTCAAAACTCTAGATGCTATGAATAGCTTAGGGTTGTAGTTGACATGAATGACTCTGAGTCATAAGCTTAAGGCTCTAGATGTTATGAACAACTCAGGGTTTTGGATGACAATAATGATTCTGGGTTGTCTGTTCAAGGGTCTAGATACTTTGAACAGCATAAGGTTTTGGATGATAAGAACAACTCGAGAATCCATGAGCTCAGGCCTCTAGATTCTATGAATAACTCAAGGTTGAGGATGATATGAATGGTTCTAGGTCATGAACTCATGGCTCTAGATGCTATGAATAGTTCAGGGCTATGGACGAAATGAACAACTTTAGGTCATGAGCTTAGGGCTTAAGATGGTATGAACAGCTCAGGGTTATTTATAACATGAACGATGATGCGATGAATATTTCAGGGTTCTGCTTTACATCAATGAGTTTGGGTCATGAGCTCAAGACTCTAGATGCTAGGAACAACTCAGAGTTGTGAATGGCATGAACGACTCCAGGTCATGAGCTGAGGACTCTAGAAGCTATGAATAGCTCATGGTTATGATTGACATGAATGATAACGGGTCATGAGATTAGGGTTCGAGATGCTATGAACAGCTCAGGGTTGTGTATGATATTATCGACTTGGGGTATTTAGCCCAAGGCTCTAAATGCTATGAACAACTCAAGGTTATGGTTGACATGAAAAAATTGGGGTCATGATCTCAAGGCTCTAGGATATATGAACAGATCAAGGTTGTGGTTGAGAGAAACATCTCCAGGTCATGAGCTCAGGACTCTATATGCTATGAATAGCCCACGAATCTAGATGACATGAGCTAGTCTCGTTGTTAGCATAAGGCTCTAGGTGCTATGAAAAGCTAATTGTTTTGGATGATTATAACAACTCGGGATCCCGTCGACATAGGCCTTTAGATATTATGAATAGCTTAAAGTTGTGGCTTACATGAATTACTCCGAGTCATGAACTTAAGGCACTTGATGCTATGAACAGCACAGGGTTATGACAGATATATGCTACTCTAGCTCGTGGGTTCTAGGCTATGGATTTTATCAAGAACTCAACATTATGGATGATACGAACAACTTGAGATCCCTTTAGCTCAATCCTCTAGATTTTATGCGTAGCTTAAGGTTGTGGATTAGATGAACGATTCTGCATCATAAGCTAAGGGCTATGGATGACATGAACAACTCTGGGTCATGGAATCAAGGCTCTAGATGCTATGTACAACACAGGGTTATGGTTGATATGAATGATTTTGGGTCGTGAGCTCAAGGCTTTAGATGCAATGAAAAGCTCCAGGCTATGAAGGAGACAAATGACTTTAGGTTGTGAGCTTAAGGCTCTAGATACTATGAATAGCTTAAGGTTATGGTTAACATGAATGACTCCCGATCGTAAGGTCAAGGCTTGAGATACTATGCACAACTTAGGTTTGTGCTTGACAAGCACGAATCTGGGTTATGAGCTTAAGGCTCCAGATGCTACGAACAACTCAGAGTTATGGATGATTTGAATGACTAGGGACCCCATGAGCTTAGGCCTCTAGATGATATGAATAGCTCAAGGCTGAGAATGATATGAATGATTCATCATCATGAGCATATGAGTCTAAATGGTATGAATAGCTTAAGGCAATAGATGACATGAATAACTCCAACTCGTTAGCTCAGGCCACTATATGCTATGCAAAGCTTAGGGTTGTCATTGACATGAATGATTCTAAGTCATGAGCTTAGGACTCTAGATGCTATGAAAAGCTCCCAGGTGTGGAAGACATGAACGATTAAGGGTCGTGAGCTCAAGGCTTTAGATTGTATGAACAACTCAAGGTTGTGGTAGACATGAAGAACTTTGGGTCATGAGCTTAGAGCTCTGAATACTATGAAAAGCTCATGGTGGTGGTTGAGAGGAACGACTCTAGGTTGTAAGCTCAAGGCTTTAGATTCTATGAACATCTAAGAGTTTTGGATGATATTAACGACTCGGAGTCTTATGAGCTTAGGCCTCTACATGCTATGAACAACTAAGGGTTGAGATTGATATGAAAAATTCTTGGTCAAAAGGCAATGAGTCTAAATGCTATGAAAAGCTCAGGCCTCTAGTTGACATGAATTAATCCAAATCATTAGCTTAGAGCACTAGATGCCATGAAAAGCTCAGAGTTGTGGATGACATGAATGACTCTAGGTTGTGAGCTTAAGGCTCTAAGTGTTATGAGCAACACATGTTTGTGGTTGACATCAATGACTTCGGGTTGTGAGCATATGGCTCTAGATACTATGAAAAGCTCCAAGTTATAGTGAACATGAATGACTCCTGGTCGTGAGCTTAGGAATCCAAATGCTATGAACAACTGAAGTTAGTAATTGACATGCACGGCTTTGGGTCATGAGTGTAGGACTCTAGATGCTATAACCAATTCAGGGTTAAAGTTTACTTGAACGAATTTAGGTCATGAGCTCAACGCTCTAAATGCCATGAATAACTCAGTCTTATGGATGATATGAATGACTCGGGATCCTATGAGCTAAGGCCTCTAGATGTTATGAACAACTTAGGGTTAAGGATGATATGAACAATTCTTGGTCATAAGCCTATGTGTCTAAATGTTATGAATAGCTCAAGGCTATAGATGACATAAACAACTTTAGGTCATAAGCATAGGGCTATAGATGCTATGAATAGCTCAAGGTTGTGGTTGACATGAACGACTCCTAGTTGTGAGCTTATGACACTAGTTGTAATGAATAGCTCAAGGCTATGGATGACACAAATGATTCCAGGTCATGAGCTTATCGCTTTAGATGCTATGAATAACATAGGGTTGTGGTTTACATGAACTACTCTCGAGTATAAGCTTAGGGCTCTAAATGCTATCAACAGTTCATGATTATGAATGACATGAACAACTTCAGGTCAGGAACTCAGGGTTGTAGATACTATGAGCAACTCAGAGCTATGGTTGACATGAACAACTTTAATTTGTGAGCTTAGGACTCTATATGCAATGAATAGCATAAGATTGTGAATGACATGAATGATTCTGGGTAGTGAGCTTAGGGCTCTAGATGCTATGAACAACACAGGGTTATGGTTTACATGAATGACTCCCGGTCATGAGCTTAGGGCTCTAAATGCTATGAACAATTTAGAGCTATGGATGACATGAAAAAATATGAGTCGTGAGCTCAAGGCTTTAGATACTATGAGCAACTCAAAGCTATGGTTGTACTAAATGACTATGGGTCATGAGTTGAGAGCTCTAGATGTTATGCACAACTTAACATTGTGGATAATTTGAATGACTCGGGATCCCATGAGCTTAGACCTCTAGATACTATGAATAACTTAGGGTTATGGATAATATGAATGATTCTATGTGATAAGCTCGGGGTTGTGGATGACATAAATGACTTCAAGTCATGAGCTTAGAGCTATAGATATTCTGAACTGGTTAGGGTTGTGGTTAACATGAACAACTTCGAGTTGTGAGCTAAGTGCTTTGGATTCTATGAAAAACTTCAGGTCATGGTGGATATAAACAACTTCAAGTCGTGAGCTCTGGACTATAAATGCTATGAACACCTAAGGGTAGTGGTTGACATGAACAACTCTGGGTCGTGAGCTCAAGTTTCCAAATACTATGAACAACTTAGGTTATGGTTGTCATGAATGACTCTAAGTCATGAACTTAGGGCTCTAGATTTTTGAACAACTCAAAGTTGTGGATGATATAAACAACTCGGGATCCTATGAGCTAAGGCCTCTAAATGCTATGAACAACTTAGAGATAAGAATGATATGAACAATTCTTGGTCATAAGCCTATGAGTTTAAATGTTATGAACAACTCAGGGTTATGGATGATATGAACGACTCTAGGTCATGAGCTAAGGGCTCTAAATGCTATGAACAACTCACGGTTTTAGTTGACATGAAGGACTTCGAGTTATGTGCTTTAGGCTCTAGATGCTATGAATAACTCAAAGTTGTGGATGATATGAACTACTCGGGATCCCGTGACCTTTGACCTCTAGATGTTATGAACAACTCAAGTTTGAGGATGATATGAACAATTCTTGGTTGTGAGCCTATAACTCTAAATGTTAAAAATAGCTTAGTATTGTGCTTGACATGAATAAATCTTGGTCATGAGCTTAGGACTCTGGATGCTATGAACAACTACAGATCCGTAGAGCTCACGCCTCTAGATGTTATGAAAAGCTTAGGGGTGTTAATTATATGAACGATTCTTAGTTGTGTACCCATGGCTCCAAATGCCATGAACAGCTCATGGTTGTGGATGACATGAATGACATCGAGTCATGAGCTCAAGGCTCTAGATTCTTTGAACAACTTAAAGTTATGGATGATATGAACAACTCGGGATCCTATGAGTTGAGGCCTCTACATGATATGAACAACATAAGGCTAAGGATGATAAAAATGATTCTTGGTCGTGAGCCTATGATCCTAAATGCAATGAACAACTCAGGGTTGTCAATGATATGAATGACTAGGGGTTATAAGCTTAAGGCTCTAGATGCAATGAACAACTCAAGGTTATGGTTGACATGAAGGACTGCACGCCATGTGCTCAGGGCTCTAGATGTTATGGACAACTCAGAGTTTTGGATGATATGAACGACTCAAGATCCCATGATCTAAGGCCTCTAGATGCTATGAACAACTCAAGGCTAACGATGACATGAATGATTCTTTGTTATGAGCCAATGAATTTAAATGCTATGAATAGCTTAGGGTTATGCATGAAATGAATGACTCCTGATCATGAGCTTAGGACTCTGGATGCTATGAACAACTCAGGGGTGTGGATGATATGAATGACTATGAATCCCATGATTTCAGATCTCTCGATGCTATGAAAAGCTTAGAGTTGTGGATGATATGAATGATGCTTGGTCATGTGCCCATGGATTTAAATATTGTGAACAACTCAAAGTTATGGATGGCATGAATGACTCTAGGTCTTGAGCTTAGGGCTCTGAATGCTATGAACTGCTCAGGGTTACTGTTGATATGAAAAACTCTAGGACATGAGCTTAGGGTTCTAGATGCTATGGACAACTCGGGGCTATGGACAACATGAATGATTCTAGGTCATGAGCTTAAGTCATTAGATACCATGAACAACTCAAGGTTGTGGTTGACATGAATGACTCGGGGTCGTAAGCTTAAGGGTCTAGATGTTATAACTAGCATAGGACTGTAGATGACATGAACTACTCTAGGTTGAGAGCTTAGGGCTATTGATGCTACAAACAACTCATTGTTGCTGATGATATGATTGACTAGGGACCCTATAAGCTCAAACCTCTAGATGATAAGAACATTTCAAGACTATGGGTTATATGACCGGCTCTATGTCATGAGCTTAGAACTGTGGATGACATAAATGACTCTATATCATGAGCTTAGGGCTTTGGATACTATGAACAACTCAAGGTTGTGATTGACATCAATGACTTTGAGTTGTGAGCTCAGGACTCTAGATGCTATGAACAACTCAGGGTTGTAGATGATATGTGCTACTCTAAGTCATGAGCTCAAGGCTATGGATGCTATGAACAACTCAACATTGTGGATGGTATCATTGACTCGGGATCCCATGAGCTTACACCTCTAGATGCTATGAACAAATCAGGGTTAAGGATGACATTAATGATTCTTAGTCCTAAGCCAATGACTCTAAATGCTATGAATAGCTCAAAGCTATGGCTAACGTAAATGATTCGGGGTCATGTACTCAAGCTTAGGGTTGTGGTTGACATGAAAAATTAGGTTGTGATCCTAAGGCTCTAGACGAGATGAAGAGCTCAGGACTGCGGATGACATGAGCTACTCCGAGTCATTAGCTTAGGGCCTTGGATGCTTGAAATAGCTCAGGGTTATGGATGATATGTATGAGATGCTATGACCAACTTAGTGGTGTGGATGGTATGAAAATTTTTTGGTCGTGTATTCATGGCTCTAAATACTATGAACAACTCAAGGTTGTAGATGACATGAACGACTCTAGGTCGTGAACTCAAGGCTCTGGATGCTATGAGCAACTTAGGGCTTTGGTTGACATGAACGATTCTGGGTCGTGAGCTTAGGTATCTAGATACTATATACAGGTCAGGGTTGTGGATAACATGAATGACTCTGGGTTGTGAGATGAAAGCTCTACAGATTATGAACAACTCAAGGTTGTTGTTAACATAAACAACTCTAGGTCATGAGCTTAAACCTTTACATGTTATGAAAAACTCAAGGTTGTAAATGAAATCAACGATTTTGCATCATGAGCTTATAGCTATGGATGACATCAATGACTCCGGCTCGTGAGCTCAATGTTCTAGATATTATGAACAAATCAAAGTTGTGGTTGACATGAACGAATTTGGGTTATGATCTTAGGGCTTAACATGCTATGAATAAATCAAGGCACTAGACTACATGAGCTACTTCAAGATGTGAGCTCAAGGCACTACATGCTATGAACAACTCAGCTTTGTGTATGATATGAATGACTCGAGATCCTCCAAGCTGAGGGTTCTAGATGTTATGAATAGCTAAGGCTTATGGTTAACATGAATGACTCCGAGTCTTGAGTTCCAAGCTCTAGGTTCTATGAATAGCTCAAGGATGTGGATGATATCAATGATTCATGGTTATGATCCTAATTCTCTAGATGTTATGAATAGCTTAGGATTATGGATGACATGAAGAACTTCGAGTTGTTAGCTTAGGGCTTTAAATGCTATACCAACTCAAGGTAGTGGTTGACATGAATGACTCCGAGTTATGAGCTTCGTGCTTTAGATGCTATGAACAACTCAGGGTTGTGAATGACATGAGCTAGTTTAAGTGGTGAGCTAAGGGCTTTGGATGCTATGAACATGTCAGGGTTGTGGATGATATGAACGATTCTTGGTCATGAGCCCAAGGCTCTAAATCTTATGAATAGCTCAGGACTGTGGATGACATGAATGACTCAAGGTTGTGAGCTCAGGGTACTAAATGCTATGAGCAGATCTTGTTTAAGGTCGATATGAATGACTTTGAATCTTCAACTCAAGGCTCTAGATGCTATAAACATCTAAAGGCTGTGGATGATATTAGTTGCTTTGTGTCTTGAGCTCATGGCTCTAAAATCTATGAATAGCTTAAGTTTGAGGACCGTATGAATGACTCAGAATCCTGTGAACTCAAGCCTTTAAGAGTTATGAATAGCTTAGGGTTTTGGATGATTTGAATGATTCTTGGTCATAAGTCTAAGACTTTTTATGAGCTAGTGAGGGTTATGAATGACATGAATGACTCAAGGTCATCAACTTAGGGCTCTTCATGCTATGAACAACTTAGGGTTGTGATTGACAGGAATGACTCTATGTCGTAAGCTAAGGGCTCTAGATGTTATGAACAACTTAGAGTTGTGGATGATATTAACGACTTAGGATCCTATGAGCTATGGTCTCTAGATGCTTTGAACAACTCAAGGCTAAGGATGATATGAACGATTTTTGGTTAGGAGCCTATGACACTAAATCTTATGAACAACTTGGAGTTGTGGATGACATGAACAACTCAAGAATGTGAGCTTAGGGCTTTAGATATTATGAACAACTCAGGCTTGTAGATGATAGGAACGAATCCAGGTCATGAGCTTAGGGCTCTAGATGCTATGAGCAGCTCAAGGTTGTGGTTAATATGTATGTCGTGAGCTCATGGTTTTGGATGCTATAAATTGCTCAGGGTTGTGGATGATATGAATGACTTGAGATCCTAAAAGCTCAAGCCTCTAGGTGCTATTAATAGCTCATGGTTGTTGATGATATGAATGATTCTTAGCCATGAGCCCAAGGCTTTAAATGTTATAAACAACTAAGGGTTGTCAATGACATGAATGATTGAAGGTCATGAGCTTAGGGCTCAGGTTTCTATGAACAACTCAGGGCTCTTGATGCTATGAATAGCTCAGAGTTGTGGATGATATGAATGACTCAGGATCCGGTGAGTGATTCATTCCCAATTGGCATACCAGCTGATTCTTGTCCTCTCAATGGTCCCCGGCAGTGGCGCCATTTGATTTGATGCCTAGCTAGTGTATGTCCTGTTGATTGGTGCTCAATCAACTGGTGTCACTACAAGAAAAAAAGCCTTCATTGACAGTTTTTCACTGTCAATGTAAGGTATATCTGTGAAGGTAGGTTATTGTTCATATATGTTATCTATGCCAGTGTCAAGAAAAGTTTAAAGGTAACTTAACATATACATATGTTAAGATTTTCTCCATTTTTACAAATGATGAAATCTTATTAGTATGTGATATGTCAATGTTTCTTTCATTTATGTTATGGTTGGATTCAACTTATATCAAGATTACTTAATCTTATGTCAAGGTTAACTCACTCTTTTGTTAAGATAGTCCTACAAATGTCAAGGTTAAGTATCATATATGTCATGATTAACCCCACATTTATCAAGGCTTTTAGATACATATGTCAAGGTTGGATTTTATATATATCATAATTGACTTATATATGTCAATGTTTGGTATCACGTGTCTTGGTGGGCACCATATATGTTAAGGATAGGTACCACATGTGTCATGATTGCTCCCATATATCTCAAATTTGAGTATAATGTATGTCAATGTAAGGAATAAGTACTGTCAAGGTTCCCTCGAAAAATTTTAAAAATTATTTTTTAATATGAAAAATTATACCTGTTTCCATGTATAATCAATTTGATATTATTTAAGAATGATAATGACAATCAAATTATAATGATTTTATATATAATCAAAACATATTTAATATACATTTGATTATTAATTAAAGCACAAATCAAAGAACTTGTTTAAAGTTGTCCCCAATTTCTCTATATAGAAGAAACTCATATAATATACAACGAAATTAAAAACACACTATAAGACAATATACATAAACTTAAATTAAGTTGCTCATTTACATATCTACAACCAAGTCTCTTGCCTCCATCTTGAAGCATTACTTTATAGGAAAGCCTTAAATTTCCAACACCCAGACTTCGAATCTGTAGAAAAAAATATAGAGCATATTAACAAATTAAAAAGAAAAATGTATAATGAGAAGCAATCAAATATCAAGCTTTATGAAGAATTTTAATAGCAAGCTAGCCACTACACCTTTATTAGACAATAATAGATTATTTCTTAATAACACAAGTAAACAAACCAACTCTCAAATATTAAAATATTGATATAGCAAAAACATATGGAGACTAAAACTAGGAGCAAAACCTAAAACAAAAATCATTTTAACCTAATGAAGTTATTGTTTTGGTCCAACCTCAACCAAGATATTAAATATTTAGATCATTATTATGATTTTTTAACCTAACACTTTCCCTGAAATGTCCAAGGTTTCCATCAAACTATACAAGTCAAAGATAGCCCTGAGTTATTCATAGTATATAAATTAGTATAAAAGCCTCAAAACAATGATTTAATATCATGATATATAGACATGCAATTTCACATTCAGTTCCCTACAGGGTTGGTTAATATTCGTAGCCTAGACTTCGCTGTAATATCAAATACAATGATATTTCATTTAAACTTGTTTTGAAAATAAATGCAATGATAAAATGACACTTGGAACCTATTTTAAACTTGAGTGCATGCCTACATTGAATGCTAAGACAAGTTAGAGTGGGGATCTCTAGCTTAATTTGACACCAAAGAAAAGACCGAAAATAAGAATCACTGAGTATATTGAAATCACATCTATAGGCAACAATTAAAATAAATCAAATGATATTTCATTTACAGAATTGTTTGTTTGGTATATGTTTATCCTGACACTATGAAAACATATGGACATGTATTTTCCTATCCAACATATGCCATGTGCACAGTCATGTCAGCTCATATATATGCCTAGCTAATGAAGTCATCCATGATTTGTGAAGACAAACATATAGGCAACAAAAACAGTTAAATTTTCCATCTGACCTTTGAACCACTAAATGTTGTATGATGCAACTGGGGGTAAGGGACATTAAAGATATTTTAAGTTCTGCATCAGTACTATAACAATAATATACCTTTTTCCCCCTCTCAACCTGTTCATTTCAGCAAAGAGAGCCCTGACAAGATGCTTATGAGTTATGTGGCTATCCAAGTAAATGATTTCTAAACCTATCAAAGCTGAAGGTTATTCTTAGCCTGCATCAACATATTTCTATGATCAAATTTCTACAGCGGTCTTGAATAACTTTACATCTGTTCATAGTCAAGCGCACTTGATGATAAAGGGAAAAAGCATCACTGGAACAACCAGAAATTTCTCTATAACATAGGATCTGGTGGGTAGTTTAATAAATAAATATGGTGGCAGCAACTTTGTTATGCGAGTGAGCAAGTCGATATGCCAACATGAAAACATAGACTATATTCTATAAGCCTACAACATGCTGCTTGTGGATCAACATAATATGATTCTCAAAATCAAAACAAAGACAAAAGACTATATACAACAGCTGACTTAATGAATGATTAGTTTACAAAGTGTATTGTGACATCCATATGAATAAAAAATTCACTGCAACATAAGGACAAAGAAATATCACAAGTATCTTTATGATTTACCAAAATCAATGCAAGGGCTTTATGCATACTCCAATCAGAAACTTAACAACATACTGCACAAGGATATGACTGAAATTTTCATGAGTCAAACCTTTCTGAAAGCAATCACAACCATGCCTTCCACCTCAGCTATTTTGGAGACAATTTTAGATCATTTTTAGAAGACAACAACCAAAATATCAAGGAACTTAGTTGTGAAACCCTTCTATATATCATTTTTATTAATCGTTCTAGCATGCAGAAAAAAAAATGATAACAAGACATATCATTTTCCTTCACTTTCTTGGAAACCAATCAGAAATCAAGAACACACTGTACTTCATTCCTGTTTCATTAAAACCAAACAAACACTGAGAAAAAGAAAGAAAACACAGTGCATATTAAACCTAGATCACTTTCTTGGAAACCAAACAAAGTAGAAGAGGAAAGATAAAAACATACGTTTGAAAACACACTCAATGGCTTCTCAACCATGGCAGCTCCAGCGCGCCAACAGGTCACGCACTCAATGCCACCAGAAAAGGTGGAAGTGTTCAAGTCACTGGAAGGGTGGGCCTCCCAAGTGGGTCCTACCGCTTCTGAAGCCCGTGGAGTAGTTCTGGCAGCCGCAGGACTTCCTGTCGGACCCCGCGCAGCCGTTCGATGCGTTTTCTGAGTAGGTGAGGGAGCTACGTGATCGGACGGCGGAGCTTCCGGACGAGTACTTCGTGGTGCTAGTGGGAGATATGATAACGGAGGACGCCTTGCCGACGTATCAGATGATGTTCAATACGCTTGATGGGGTGAGAGATGAGACGGGCGTGAATGCGAGCCCTCGGGCCAAGTGGACCTGGTCATGGACGGCGGAGGAGAATCGCCACGGGGATCTGTTGAGAACCTATCTCTATCTTTCTGGTCGGGTTGATATGCGTATGATTGAGAGGACGGTGCAGTACCTGATCAGCGCCGGAATGGTGAGTGATCTAGAATTTTTTTCCCTGAAGGATTTAAAGCGAATCGATGTAAATGAAAAGGATTTTTTGAGGAAATTTTTTGATTTAGGGTTCGTGAAATTTAAATCCAATGGCACAAAAGCAAAAAGACCCTTAGGACAGATCCAGAAAACACAGGGAGCAACAAAAAAAAGTAATTTTTTTGGTTTTCCTTGGGGGTTTTGCATGGATTTTCTCGGAAATCAAACGATGATGAATTTTCCCGGAAATCGAATGGGGGATGGATTTTCTTGGGAATCAAACGGGGGTTGAAAAAAAAAATAACAATAATAACATGATTAGATTGGTACCAGCGAGGATTGAGAAACGCAGAGAAAACTAGGGCGAATTCTGTCGTCTGGATAGCAACTTCAGAAAAGGGCTTCTTGATGCCCGAGGACCAAGTGAGAGAAGCGGATGGCCCTTTTGATATTTATATTTAATAAAGATAAAAAAAAATGAAATAAACAATTTTCCTCTCTCTATATAAATAATTATTAATTACCCATCTTTATTTTGATTAAATCACTTCCACTTCCATGGATTGAAATTTCCATTTTTATGGACAATATTTTATGAATTAAAATAAATTTGATAAAATAAATTATTAATAATTTTAATTATTTAAATAAATTAATATTAATAGAAAAAGTTGTTAACACATATTTTTAATAAAATTTTAGAAATTAAATCTCAAATAAATATTTTATATAAATTAAATTAATTTTTCATTTAACGTGTTTTAATAAAAATATTTTAAAAAATTTAAAATAAATATCGTTTTCAACAAAATGGGCTCCCTTCATCTAACAATATGGTGGAACCACATCAATCTTCATTTTGATACTAAGACTATTGCAATGTCATATGTATTATATTTATGTATAAATTATTTTTATTCAATAAAATCAAATATTTTTTTAACTCAATTCTAATTTTATACACTTCCAAAATTCATATTTATTATTCTTAAAATTCAAATATCGAATCTATCGATATATCTCTGTCTACCGATGTTTTTTTTTTTTTATATCATATTTATGTCAATTATATTTACAAAATAACTTTAAAATATAAATTCTTACTTATTTTTATCATTTTTTGGAGTTTTTCCAAGCATTCCTATAAATTTTAAATAATTTTCGCTCAACCGATATTTTTGATATATTCGTAAAATCGAAGTACTAATATATGTGTAATTACCGATATTTTCATCCTTGGTCTAGAGCAAAAAGTTTCAAACCCTAAGCTCTCAAAATGAATATCGGGTTTTGAGAAAATGAGGAGTGGTCTTTGTAAATACCACAGGGAACCTTGACAGGTAATTATAACATAATATAGTGACTTATAATTCATAGGTCATTTAAGATCATTTTACTAGAATTAAAATGGCATATATGTTTAAAATCATACATTCACTTTTGATTTTATGTCAAGCTAGCCACATTATATAAGTACCTTGACTTATGAACATACTAACTATACATTGACTTATACATTATCTATCAAAAATCTATTATATAAGTCATGAAAGAATTCAACAAAATTTTATATATGTCATTATTGGTTTAAACAAGTTGTATATGTCGTAGTTGTTCATTTAAAGAGGCAATATTGACACATATCACCTTAAGTCAAGATAATATATGTCAACAATGACCTTTTTTCTTGTAGTGTGTACCTTGATTTTGGTCCTCAAACGGGAGTAATCAACAAAATTTATAACCTATTTCACCATGTACTAGGATAGCCTCAACTAGCATAGCATAGTGGCTCTAGAATCGTTCACTAGGATGGGTTTTCACTTCATAATTTATATTAATTCAAAGCTGAATTGGTGCTTTTTCATTTCAAGGTTAGCTTTAAAAGAAAACATAAAGATGTTTGAGTAAAAAAGGTTTGGTTTTAAACTAACCAATAATAAAATAACTAAAATTACTTACAAAGAAAAGTGTTTCTTAAAGTTTCAGATCACTAGGCTTAGGTTCCTTATACAAAAAGGGAGTTCCGATCACTTGAATCTTTTCCTCGCATTGGCGATTTAACATATAGTTATTTCCCAAACCAATGTGGTACAAATGCTTCCCCTTAATGGGTTCAAACACTGAATCCCTCTCATTGATGCCTCTTGCAATGGTTCATACCTCTCACCTAGTATTGGCCATTCAAGGTGATCTTTAACCTTGGATTATCCGTCAAAAGCTCGTAAGAGATAACTAATGGATGTCTCCTTGGAGTTCAAAAGCTTACCAAGTGTTGGCTATTCTAGAAAATCCTACCTTTAAACCACCTCCCAAAGGCTCGCAAGAGATAAACTAGTGCATCTCAATGGATGGAGATCACTTGCCTTACCAAGTGTTGGCCCAGGTGATTTAAAGGCGTTTTAAGTTAACTAAAAACATAGAAACCATTAACGGGTCACACTTTCTCTTCATTAAAAACTTGAAACAACAAAACTTCCAATTTTTGCATTCGGAAACTTACCCAACTTTCTTCACTACAAGAGACAAAGAGCCTAGCCACTCATCCTCTGAGGAAACATCCTCAGAGTTTGATTTGCTAGAAATAAAAATAACGAGAAAACAAAAATATGAAGGAAAAACAGAGCAAGTACTCTGTAAAATATATTTCTTACTATGATCCTCCTCTCGTGGATTACATATATTCTTTTACATTGGTTCAGAGATATATAAAGAAGATATTTTCTAAGAAATATCTAGATAATATCTTTAGCTGATTACAAGGAGAAAATAGAAATTTACATAAAATATCTTGAGAAAAAATCTAACTGAGTCGATTGCAAAAATATCTGAGATTACACAGGTGGATTTTTCAAGTTGAATTGTCCATTTCATAAGAAAAAGGTTGATTTTGCAACTTGGAGGTGATTTTGCAACTTCATTCACAGCTTGGAGATGATTTCGTAACTTGGTTCACAACTTGGAGATGATTTCGCACTTTGGTTCATAGTTGTGAAGATGGAATTTCAACTTACGAAGTGGCACAGGTGTGCTTGCAGGTGGTTTCGCAGCTGCGAAATTTTTGCAAGGAAAGGTTGATTTCGCAACTATGAAATTTTCATTCAGCTTGGTGCGGTTGTCTTCCAATGGCCATAACTTCTTCTTTTCAGCTCTGATTCACACACCGTTTGAAGAGTTAGACTCTTGACTTCCCGAGCTTCGAAACAGTATATAGTATGCATAAAATGGACTCTAGGAAGTGCTCGAAATGTGTCCTACAGTTGCTGTCCTCTTGAATTTATAGCTTGTAATGAACTCTTTTTGACACTTTTGAGTAGTGGTTATTACCTTTTAACTCAATTAGCATATTAAGTACCTTTGCAATCGTTTCTAATCAAATTATGTTAAGTTTTGGTGCTTTTGATAGTAATTTGATCACCAAAGAAATCCAAGATTGAGGAGAGTTCTATGGAATCCATGGCAAATCAATTGGAAGCTCATTTTCATGAAGAACCTTAGCTTGGAAGCTTTATAATCCTTTGCCATAAGCAAATCATGAATGCAAGGAGGGAAAGCAAAGAGAGAAATCTAACATGAAGAATTCAAGAGGACAGCAACTATTGGACACTTTTGGAGAACTTCCTGGAGTCCATTTCATGCATACTATATGTCGTTTCAAAGCTCGGGAAGTCAGAAATCCAACACTTCAAACGGTGCACGAATCGAAGTTTAAATGAAGAATTATAGCCATTAGAAGCCAATCACACCAAGCTGAACGCCAATTTCGTAGGCTGCGAAATCAACCTTTGGTTGCGAAATTTCGTAGCCCATCTTGCATGCCTACGAAATCCTCCTGAGTGCTTCCAAATATTTGCAACTGACACTTTTAGATTTTTTCTTCAGATATTTGATGTTTAAATCCCCATTTTCTCCTTGTAATCCACCAATCATAGGATTCCTTAGTTATTAAGTAAGAATAAAGGGGTGAATAACCTCATATATATTGTTTTGTAATTTTCATTACAGATATATCTCTTGGGAGCTTGTTCTCAGAGGCAATTTTTTGTATATTTTTGAAGGAAGTAAAATACAGAGCTTTGCTCTGCCTTACCTACTCATTTTGATTGTATTTTTCTTACTAGCTAAACAAGCTCTGAGGAGGTTTCCTCAAAGAATAAGTGGCTAGACTTTTTGTCTCTTAGAGTTAAGGTGGCCGGGTAAGGTCCCGAATGCAAGAACTGGTTGTTTTGTTGTTTCAGCTGTTAATGAAGAGAAAGTGTGACCCGTTAATGGTTTCTATGTTTTTAGTTTACTTAAAACGCCTTTAATTCACTTGGGCCAACACTTGGTAAGGCAAGTGATCTCCGTTCATTGAGATGCACTAGTTTACCTCTTGCGAGCCTTTGGGAGGTGACTTGAAGGTAGGATTTTCTAGATAAGCCAACACTTGGTAAGCTTTTGGACTCTAAGGAGACACCCATTAGTTATCTCTTGCGAGCTTGAGAAGGAAAGTCCAAGGTTAATGATCATCTTGAATGGTGAATGCTAAGTGAGAGGCACGAGCCATTGCAAGATGCATCAGGGAGAGGAATTTAGTGTCTGAATCCATAAAAGGGAAGCATCTGTACAACACCGATTAAAGAAACAACTATATGTTAATTCTCTAATGCGAGGAAAAGATTCAATTGACCGGAGCTCTGTTTTTGCATAAGGAGCCTGATCCCAATTATCTTAAAACTCTAAGAAACGCTTTTTTTTATAAGTAATTCCCATTACTTTATTTTTAGTGAGCTTAAAACCAATCATTTTTAAACCAAAGTTATGTTTTCTTTTGAAGCTAACCTTGAAATGAAAAACCATCAATTCAACTTTTTGAATTATTATCAGTTGTAATTTGAAAACCCTTCCCAGTGAACGATCCTAGAGCCACTATGCTATACTAGCTGAGGCTGTCCTAGCACATGGTGATATAGGTTATAAATTTTGTTGATTATTCCTGTCTAAGGACCAAAATCAAGGTACACCAGCTGGGCACGCAATCAAATGGCGCCGCTACCAGGGAAGGTGCCAACTTCACAGTGATATTATTTTAGAGTACTTGTGATTTTCATCACAAGTTTTATGATTTTTCTTTCATTTTACTAACTCTTTTAATTGTTACTTTACTTATTCATACTCTAACATGTCTTTTAATTTAGTTTTAGTTAATCTTAGTCTTTTTATAGTTTTGTTTTCTTTTGTTTTCTTTTCTTTTTGTTTTAGTTACAGTTGATACTAGTTGTGTATGCCAAATTGGATACGAGATAGTGGAGGAAGGCTTGTGAAATGGGAAACACCTCATAACAAGGAATTGGAATTGAGCTTGAATATCATGGAAGCTACACCCGAAGATCAGCATAGTCACCATGGTCACCAAGACAATCCTAATGCTTTCAGATCAATGAGGGACCGCATGCATCCACCTCGTATGAGTGCACTATCATGTATAGTGCCCCCTATAGAGCAGCTAGTGATCAGACCGCATATTGTTCCACTTCTACCAACTTTCCATGGGATGGAAAGTGAGAATCCCTATGCACATATCAAGGAATTTGAAGATGTTTGTAATACATTCCAAGAAGGAGGAGCTTCAATCGACTTGATGAGGCTTAAGCTATTTCCTTTTACTTTAAAGGATAAGGCCAAGATTTGGCTTAATTATTTAAGGCCAAGGAGTATCCGTACTTGGACTGATTTACAAGCTGAATTCCTCAAGAAATTTTTCCCTACTCACAGAACAAATGGCTTGAAAAGGCAAATTTCAAACTTCTCAGCTAAAGAGAATGAGAAATTCTATGAGTGTTGGGAAAGATACATGGAAGCCATCAATGCTTGTCCTCACCATGGTTTTGATACATGGCTATTGGTGAGTTATTTCTATGATGGGATGTCTTCCTCAATGAAGCAACTCCTCGAGACAATGTGTGGAGGAGATTTCATGAGTAAGAATCCAGAGGAAGCTATGGATTTCTTGAGTTATGTGGCTGAAGTTTCAAAGGGATGGGATGAACCGAACAAAGAAGAAGCGGGGAAGATGAAGTCTCAACCGAATGCTTTCAATGCTAAGGCTGGGATGTACACCTTGAATGAAGATGTTGATATGAAGGCAAAGTTTGCAGTTATGACGAGAAGATTGGAGGAGCTAGAACTGAAAAAGATACATGAAGTACAACCTGTTGCTAAAACACCAGTGCAAGTCAAGCCATGTCCTATTTGTCAATCTTATGAGCACTTGGTGGAGGAGTGACCTACAATTCCAGCTACTAGGGAAATGTTTGGAGAACAAGCAAATGTTATTGGACAATTCAAACCCAACAACAATGCTTCGTATGGAAATACTTACAACTCAAGTTGGAGGACCCATCCAAATTTTTCTTGGAAGCCAAGAGCACCTCAGTATGCACAACCAGCTTAACCATCTCAACAAGCTTCAAATCTTGAATAAGCAATAGTAAATCTAAGCAAGGTTATGGGAGATTTTGTTGGAGATAAAAAATCCATCAATGCTCAACTCAGTCAAAGAATTGACAGTGTAGAGAATACATTGAATAAAAGGATGGATGGGATGCAAAATGACTTATCTTAGAAGATAGATAATCTCCAATACTCAATCTCAAGGCTCACTAACTTGAACACAGTGCAAGAGAAGGGTAGATTTCCTTCTCAACCTCACCAAAACCCCAAGGGTATCCATGAAGTGGAAACTCATGAGGGAGAGTCCTCATAGGTGAGAGATGTCAAAGCCTTGATCACTCTAAGGAGTGGTAAAAAGGTTGAGTTGCCAACACCCAAGCCACATGTTGAAGAGGAAAAAGAAGAAGAGACAGAGAAGAGGGAGGAAATAAAAGGAAATAAGAAAGATATCAGTGAAGGGAAAGAGGACCATGATTCAATAGTGAATGCAAATCCGGAGAAAGTTCTTATTAAGGAAGAAATGATGAAGTATTGAGACAAGTGAAAGTCAATATTCCATTACTAGATATGATTAAACAAGTTCCAACATATGCAAAATTCTTAAAGGACTTGTGTACTATCAAAAGAGGGTTGAATGTGAATAAGAAAGCCTTCTTGACTGAGCAAGTAAGTGCTATCATACAATGCAAGTCTCCTTTGAAGTACAAAGATCTGGGATGTCCTACCATTTCAGTCATGATTGGGGGAAAATAGTAGAGAAAGCTTTGTTAGACTTGGAAGCAAGTGTGAATTTGCTACCATACTCTGTCTACAAGCAATTGGGACTTGGTGAATTAAAGCCAACATCAATCACTCTATCTCTAACAGATAGATCAGTGAAAATTCCAAGAGGGATAATTGAAGATGTCTTAGTTCAAGTTGATAATTTATACTATCCAGTAGACTTTGTTGTTCTAGATACGGACCCAATTTTCAAGGAAACTAATCATGTTCCTATCATCCTTGGAAGGCCATTCCTTGCTATTTCAAATGCAATTATAAATTATAGGAATGGACTTATGCAACTCACATTTTGCAACATGACACTGGAGCTCAATATCTTCTATATGTCCAAAAAGCTAATCACTTCGGAAGAAGAAGAAGGTCCAGAAGAGGGTATGCATTATTGACACTCTAGTGGAGGAGCACTGTAATCAGAAAATGCAAAACAAGTTGAATGAAAGTTTTGGGGATCTTGAAGAAGGGTTGTCTGAACCCTCTGATGTGCTTGCTACCCTACAAGGTTGGAGGAGGAGAGAAGAAATTCTACCTTTGTTCAATAAAGAGGGGGCACAAGAAGCTGCTAAAGAAGAGACCCCATAACTCAATCTGAAGCCTTTGCCCACTAAGTTGAAATACACATACCTAGAAGAGAACCAACAATGCCCTGTTGTTATATCTTCATCTCTAATAAGTCCTCAAGAGAAGTGTCTTCTTGAAGTTCTCAAGAGGTGTAAGAAAGCAATAGGATGGCAAATATCTGACTTGAAAGGCATTAGTCCTTTGGTTTGTACACATCATATATACATGGAGGAAGAAGCTGGTGTACCTTGATTTTGGTCCTCAGACAGGAGTAATCAACAAAATTTATAACCTATATCACCATGCACTAGGATAGCCTTAGCTAATATAGCATAGTGGCTCTAGGATCGTTCACTGGGAAGGGTTTTCAACTTACTACTGATAACAATTCAAAGTTGAATTGATGCTTTTTCAATTCAAGGTTAGTTTTAAAAGAAAACATAAACTTTGGTTTAAAAAGGATTGGTTTTAAGCTAACTAAAATAAAGTAAAGGGAACTACTTATAAAGAAAAGCGTTTCTTGGAGTTTTAGGATCACTGGGGTCAGGCTCCTCATGCAAAAACAAAGTTCGAGTCACTTGAATCTTTTCCTCGCATTAGAGAATTAACATATAGTTATTTCTCTAATCGGTGTTGTACAGATGCTTCCCTTTTATGGATTCAAACACTAAATCCCTCTCACTGATGCAACTTGCAATGGCTCATGCCTTTCACCTAGCATTTACCATTCAAGGTGATCATTAACCTTGGACTTCCCTTCTCAAGCTCGCAAGAGATAACTAATGGATGTCTCCTTAGAGTCCAAAAGCTTATCAAGTGTTGATAATTCTAGAAAATCCTACCTTCAAGTCACCTTCCAAAGGCTCGCAAGAGGTAAACTAGTGCATCTCAATGGATGGAGATCACTTGCCTTACCAAGTGTTGGCCCAGGTGAATTAACGGTGTTTTAAGTTAACTAAAAACATAGAAACCATTAACGGGTCACACTTTCTCTTCATTAATAGCTGAAACAACAAAACTACCAATTCTTGCACTCGGGACCTTACCTAGCTACCTTAGCTCCAAAAAAAAAAAAGTGTAGCCACTCATCCTCTGAGGAAACATCCTCAGAGCTTGTTTGGCTAGTAAGAAAAATACAATCAAAATGAGTAGGTAAGGCAGAGCAAAGCTTTGTATTTTACTTCCTTCAAAACTATACAAAAAGTTGTCTCTGAGAACAAGCTCCCGAGAGATGTCTGTGTAATGAAAATTACAAACAATATATATGAGGGTATTCACCCTTTGTTCTTACTTAATAACTAAGGAATCCTATGATTGGTGGATTAGAAGGAGAAAATGGGGATTTAAAAATCAAATATCTGATGAAAAAAATCTAAAAGTGTCGGTCACAAATATCTGGAAGCACTCAGGAGGATTTCGCAGGCATGCAAGATGGCTGCGAAATTTTTTAAGCTGAATGTCTCCATTTCGCAGCCAAAGGCCGATTTCGCAGCCTGCGAAATTGGCCTTCAACTTGGTGTGATTGGCTTCCAATAGCTATAACTTCTTCATTTCAGCTCCAAATCATGCACCGTTTGAAGCGTTGGATTTCTGACTTCCTGAGCTTCGAAACAACATATAGTATGAATCAAATGGGCTCCAATAAGTGCTCCAAAACTGTCCAACATTTTCTATTGATTACTACTCAAAACATGTTATTTTGTGGCTTGTAATTAGCTCTTTTAAACACATTTGAGTAGTAATTATTACCTTTTAACTCAATTGGCATGTTAAGGACCCTTGCAATCATTTCTAATCAAATTGTGTTAAGTTTTGGTGTTTTTGATAGCTTTTTGCTCACCAAAGCAATTTAAGAATGAGGGAGAGCTGTATATAGTTCATGGCAAAGCTTTTGGAAGCTCAAATTCATGAAGAAACCAAGCTTTGGAGCCTCATAGTCCTTTGCCTTAGTCGTTCAAAGTATGCAAGGAAAAATCAATGGAGAGAGGAAAATAGAGCGAAGAAAATAGAGGACAGCAGCTGCAGTCTTCCTTCATACTTTTGGAGCACTTTCTGAAGTCCATTTTCTACATGCTATATACCATTTCAAAGCTCAGGAAGTCAAAAATTCAATGCTTTAAACCGTGTATGATTTGGAGCTGAAATGAGGAAGATATGGCCTTCGTAAGACAACTGCATCAAGCCGAGGGACAATTTCGCACCTTGCGAAATTGGAACTTCAACGTGCGAAACTGGGATATTTGTGCCGACTCTTTTTCTTCTGATATTTTTGTGTCTAAATTTCCATTTTCTCCTTGTATTCAGACACTCATATAATTCCTTGGCTAGGAAGTATCCAAGGAAGGGTAAATTACCTTCCTATATAAACTCTCTTGTAAACACTAAAAAGGGACTCTCGGGGAGCTTTCTCCAGGAGACCAACTTATGTATATTTTACACTTAGTGAAATACAGAGATCTCTTTTGCTTTCTTTTTCTCTCTACTATTTTCGTTTTCTTGGAAGCCAAACAACCTCTGAGGATGTTTTCCCAGAGGATGAGAGGCTAAACCTTTAGTTTCTTGGAGTAAGGGAAGCTAGGTGAAAAGTCCAGATGCAAAGGTGGAAAACTCTCGTGCATTAAATACAGGTATTTGGAGTTCATAAATGGCTTTTAAATCTAAAGTTTTGATTTAAATCCCTTTGAATCACTTTGAATGGCCAATACATGGTAAGCTTTAGGTCTCTGTGGATACTTATTGCTAGATCCATATCAGACCATTAGTTATCATGTACGAGCCATTGGAAAGTGGCTCAAGGTGAAGACCTATAGAGTCTAAAGCCATTAATGGAACTTGACTACCACTTCTATTAACTTTTTATGGATTAAATCTTCATTGTTAAACCTATACCGATTCGGGAAACAACCATCCTTTATGTTGTTGTCCCCAATGCGAGAAGAAAAATCCAAAACTTCCCACTTTGCATTCTGAACTTGATCCTAGCAACCTCTAGCTCCAGGAGACTTTCTTTCTTTCATTTCTACCTAGTTCTATATTAGTTTAGTTCCAAACATCACTTTCAAAACAAATTTTATTTTCTTTTAAACTTTAAGTTTATGACAAAGGAAATCATCAGACTCAATTTCTAATCTATAGTCTATCACTGGTAGAGTGAAAACCCATCCCTGAGTTCGACCCTAGAGCTGCTATACTATAGTAGCTTTGCTACGCCAGTATAAGGTCATAGGATTTATAAATATTTTTTTATTAAAATACTCAAATGGGCATGAATCATGCTTGTCCTCATCATGGCTTTGATACATGGCTCTTGGTGAGCTATTTTTATGATGGGATGTCTTCCTCCATGAAGCAAATTCTTGAAACCATGTGTGGGGGAGATTTTATGAGTAAGAATCCGGAAGAAGCCATGGACTTTTTAAGTTATGTATCTGAGGTATCAAGAGGATGGGATGAGCCCAACTCAAGAGAAATGGGAAAGATGAAAGCTCTTGTAAATCCAAAGGCTGGAATGTACATGTTAAGTGAAGACATGAACATGAAAGCTAAGGTTGCAACAATGGCAAGGAGGTTGGAAGAACTTGAGTTGAAAAAAATGCATGAAGTCCAAGCCATCTCCGAGACACAAGCCCATGTTATGCCATGCACCATTTGCCAATCATGTGATCATGTGGTAGATGAGTGCCCAACCATCCCAGCTGTGAGGGAGATGTTAGGTGATCAAGCTAATGTTGTGGGGCAATTTAGGCCCAACAACAATGCACCTTATGGAAACACCTATAATTCAAGTTGGAGAAACCATCCAAATTTTTCTTGGAAACCAAGGTCTCCATACCAACCACAAGCCCAAACCCAAACACCTCAACAAACCTCTTCAGTGGAGCAAGCCATTGTGAACCTAAGTAAAGTCATAGGTGACTTTGTGGGGGAACAAAAGGCAATCAACTCCCAATTGCACCAGAAGATTGAGAATGTTGAGAGTTCTCAAATTAAGAGAATGGATGGGATGCAAAATGATCTATCTCAGAAGATAGACAATATTCAATACTCCATCTCTAGGCTTACCAACCTCAACACAGTGAATGAGAAAGGAAAGTTTCCCTCTCAACCAAGCCAAAATCCAAAGGGTGTTCATGAAGTTGAAACCCAAGATGGGGAGTCTTCAAATTTGAGGGAGGTCAAAGCTGTGATCACTTTAAGGAGTAGGAAGGAGGTTGATCAACCCTTGCCTAAGGTGAGGCAAGAGGAAGAACTCATGTCAAAGAGAACCTTGGTTAAAGAGGGCAATAACCAAGAGGAGAAGAGTGGGAAGAAAAATGCATCTAAATCAAGCATTGAAGATGAGCCAAGGATAGTGATTAAAGAGGATATGATGAAGAAACATATGCCTCCACCTTTTCCTCAAGCTTTACATGGAAAGAAGGAAATCAAGAATTCATCAGAAATTCTTGAAGTTCTGAGACAAGTGAAGGTGAATATACCCTTACTTGATATGATTAAGCAAGTCCTCACATATGCAAAATTTTTAAAGGACTTGTGCACGGTCAAGAGAGGGTTAAATGTGACAAAGAAGGCATTCCTCACTAAGCAAGTAAGTGCCATCATTCAGTGTAAGTCTCCAGTTAAGTACAAAGATCCGGGATGTCCCACCATTTCAGTCAACATTGGAGGGACACATGTGGAGAAGGCTTTACTAGACTTGGGAGCAAGTGTGAATTTGCTCCCATACTCTGTGTACAAGCAACTGGGACTTGGAGGATTAAAGCCCACAACCATCACTCTCTCCTTAGCTGATAGGTCAGTCAAAATCCCAAGGGGGGTGATAGAGGATGTTCTAGTTCAAGTGGATAAATTCTACTATCCCGTGGATTTTGTTGTACTTGATATTAATCCCACTGTTAAGGAAGCAAATTATGTGCCAATCATCCTTGGGAGACCTTTCCTAGCTACCTCCAATGCCATCATTAACTGTAGGAATGGGGTGATGCAGCTCACATTTGGAAACATGACCTTGGAATTAAACATATTCCACCTATGCAAGAGGCATCTCCACCTAGAAGAGGAAGAAGGATTTGAGGAGGTGTGCTTGATCGATACTTTGGTTGTAGAGCATTGTGACAAGAATTTAGAAGAGAGCTTGAATGAAAGCCTTGGAGTGCCAGAAGAAGGGTTACCTGAACCCTCTGATGTGCTAGCCATCATGTCTCCTTGGAGGAGACGGGAAGAGATCTTACCACTGTTCAATAAGGAGGACTCACAACGAGATGCTACGGAGGACCCTCCAAAGCTTGTTTTGAAGCCATTTCCTATTGATTTGAAGTATGCATATTTGGAGGAAGATGAGAAATGTCCAGTGGTGGTTTCTTCAACTCTCACGAGTGATCAAGAGGATAGTCTTTTGGGAGTCCTCAGAAAATGCAAAAAAACCATTGGATGGACAATTTCTGATCTGAAAGGGATTAACCCTTTGGTATGCACCCACCATATCTACATAGAGGAAGATGCAAAACCAGTGACGCAGCCCCAGAGAAGGTTGAATCCTCACATGCAAGAGGTGGTAAGGGGTGAAGTTCTGAAGCTACTTCAAGTAGGGATCATATATCTCATTTCAGATAGCTTGTGGGTGAGCCCAACCCAAGTAGTCCCAAAGAAATCTGGAATTACTGTGATCCAGAATGAGAAAGGGGAGGAAGTCTTTACACGTCTTACCTCAGGATGGAGGGTGTGTATAGACTATAGGAGGTTGAATTCAGTGACTAGGAAGGACCATTTCCCATTGCCTTTCATGGACCAAGTCCTTGAGAGAGTCTCAGGGCATCCTTTCTACTGTTTTTTGGATGGTTACTCAGGGTACTTCCAAATAGAGATTGATTTGGAAGATCAAGAAAAGACAACCTTCACTTGCCCCTTTGGTACTTTTGCCTATAGGAGGATGCCCTTTAGTCTATGTAATGCACCTGCAACTTTCCAAAGATGTATGCTAAGCATCTTCAGTGATATGGTGGAGCGCATCATGGAAGTCTTCATAGATGACATCATTGTATATGGAGATTCTTATGAGGACTGTTTGTTGCATTTAGAAGCTGTTCTCCAAATATGTATTGAGAAAGACCTAGTGCTAAATAGGGAGAAGTGCCATTTTATGGTACAACAAGGAATTGTCTTAGGACATATAATCTCCAAGAATGGCATTGAGGTAGATAAGGTAAAGGTGGAGCTAATTGTTAAGTTGCCACCTCCCACAAATGTTAAAGGAATTAGGCAATTCCTAGGACATGTCGGGTTCTATAGGAGGTTCATTAAGGATTTCTCAAAAATTTCAAAACCTCTTTGTGAACTTTTGGTAAAGGATGCCAAGTTTGTGTGGGATGAGAAATGTCAGAAGAGTTTTGAGGAACTGAAGCAATTCCTCATAACTGCGCCAATAGTGAGAGCCCCAAATTGGAAATTACCTTTTGAGGTAATGTGTGATGCAAGTGATCTTACTATGGGGGCTGTTTTGGGGCAAAGAGAAGATGGAAAGCCCTATGTGATTTATTATGCAAGCAAAACTTTGAATGAGGCTCAAAGGAACTACACAACTACTGAGAAGGAGTTGTTGGTAGTAGTTTTTGCCTTGAATAAGTTTCGCGCCTATTTGGTAGGGTTCGTTATAGTGGTGTTCATTGACCATTCTGCTTTGAAGTACTTGCTAACCAAGCAAGATGCCAAGGCAAGATTGATAAGATGGATCCTTTTGCTTCAAGAATTCAATCTCCAAATCCGGGATAAAAATGGAGTTGAAAATGTGGTAGCTGACCACTTGTCAAGACTTGTGATAGCACATGACTCACATGGTCTACCTATCAATGATGACTTCCCTGAGGAGTCTCTCATGTTAATAGAGGTAGCTCCATGGTATTCTCATATATCAAATTACTTGGTTACTCGAGAAGTTCCAAGTGAGTGGAGTGCCCAAGACAAGAAGCATTTCTTTGCTAAGATCCATGCCTATAATTGGGAGGAACCTTTTCTCTTCAAATATTGTGCTGATCAAATCATAAGGAAATGTGTTCCTGAACAAGAGCAATCAGGGATTCTATCCCATTGTCATGATAGTGCATGTGGGGGTCATTTTGCTTCCTAGAAAACAGCCATGAGAGTGATCCAATCAGGTTTTTGGTGGCCCTCTCTTTTCAAGGATGCCCACTCTATGTGCAAGGGATGTGATCAGTGTCAAAGGCTAGGGAAGCTAACACGGCAGAATATGATGCCCTTGAACCCCATCTTGATAGTGGATGTCTTTGATGTTTGGGGGATAGACTTCATGGGACCATTTCCAATGTCATTTGGACATTCCTACATTTTGGTGGGAGTGGATTACATCTCTAAGTGGGTAGAAGCAATCCCATGTAGGAGCAATGATCATAAGGTGGTTCTCAAATTTCTCAAGGAGAACATCTTTTCAAGATTTGGAGTGCCTAAGGCCATTATCAGTGATGGAGGAACCCACTTTTGCAACAAGCCTTTTGAGACTCTTCTAGCCAAATATGGGGTCAAGCACAAGATAGCTACACCTTATCACCCTCAAACAAGTGGCCAAGTTGAGTTAGCCAATCGGGAAATCAAGAATATACTGATGAAGGTGGTGAATGTGAATAGGAAGGATTGGTCTATTAAGCTCCTGGATTCATTATGGGCTTATAGGACTGCTTATAAGACCATTCTTGGAATGTCTCCATATCGCCTTGTTTATGGCAAAGCATGTCATCTCCCAGTGGAGATTGAATATAAAGCATGGTGGGCAATCAAGAAGCTCAACATGGATTTGACAAGAGCCGGGTTAAAGAGATGTTTGGATTTGAATGAATTGGAGGAAATGAGGAATGATGTTTACCTCAATTCAAAAATTGCAAACGCGAGGTTGAAGAAATGGCATGATCAGTTGGTAAATCGGAAGAATTTTACCAAGGGACAAAGAGTCTTGCTTTATGACTCTAAACTTCATCTTTTTCCAGGAAAATTGAAATCCAGGTGGACGGGTCCTTTCATAATTCGTGAAGTGCATCCCAATGGAGTGCCACTTCGCAGCACAGTGACCCCCATTTCGCAGCTGCGAAATGGGTTGCGAAAATAGTTTTTTTCTGCGAAAACCCCCTTTTTGCTGCGAAAATCAAAATGACCTTTAATATTTTGTTATTTTTTTTATATAAAAACCGGTCATTTGAGTTGCTAAAGGGTTTCAGGAAGAGAAAACGCCATAGCAACCGTCTGTTCATTCCCTTGCCTGAGCCAGACGACGCGCGAACCTCCGATCATCTCTTCCGGTCATCACTTCTGGCCAAATTTCGTTAGTCCGATATGTCGCGAACCAGAGGAGCCAAATCATCCTCTCCTTCCAACCGCAAACGAGTCCCGCGAGAGGCACCTGTTCAAGGCCCCACCTCTGAACCTCCGCGGCCAGAAGCTGCTTCACCTCCGGCGAAGCCCGCACCACAGAATCCTCTTGCGAGGCGTCATCTCACTAGGTAAGGGGGTCGTCCCCTGCAAAAGAGAGCCAGGGTCAAAAGCTCAGAGCCCATAGACTTAACAGAGCAGTCCCCGGTTCCCTCACCAGAGCCCTCTCCGGCACCATCTTCGGCGTCGTCGTCAGAGCCTTCGGCGAAGCCTCAAGAGCACCAGCCGCCACTTTCAGAATCCCAAATTCCATCTGGGATAGCTCCTGAAGTGCTAATCAGGCATCCGATGCTGACTCAACCGCCAATTGAAGGGAATTTGGACTACCGAGCTCGACCATTTCACTTTGAGCTGTGCTTTGACACAGCCACCTTCAAATTGCAGCCGGAGCTTGCAGATTCATTCCACCTACTGCGCAGATATCGCATGGAGCATCTGCTGACCCCAAGAGATTTCTTCTATCCCAGAGTAGCCATGGATTTTTATCAGTCCATGACTACTAATTAGGTCAGAGATCCTACTCTAATCCATTTTACTATTGACGGTCGGCATGGCATTTTAGGAGCTCGCCATATAGCAGAGGCCCTGCACATACCATACGAGCCAAGCCATTTTGAGGATTACCGAGTATGGACTAGTCCCTCTCAGCTAGAAATGGTTCATATCTTGTCCAGAAGAGCTTCCACAAATCCACATCTATTGAGGAGGGAACTTCCTCCGAGCATGTTTCTCATTGATGCACTCTTGCGTCACAACATTTATCCACTATAGCACTGGACTCAGAGGAGGGGAGTTCTTTTAGAGGCCCTGTTCAGGATTTCAGAGGGATATTTCTTTGGCCCTCACCACCTAATTGTGGTTGCCCTTCTCTACTTTGAAGAGAAGGTGCATAAGAAGAAGTTGCAGCGAGCTGATGCCATTCAACTTCTTTTTCCACGGCTGCTGTGTCAGATTCTGGAGCATTTGGGGTATCCATCAGATCCTCAGCTGGAGCGCAAGCGTATATGCCGAGAGGTATTTACTCTCGACAAGTGGACCAATATGACAGCATATAGAGCTGAGCAGCCAGAGCTCCCACAGCCAGTTGAGATACCAGCTGCCAGGAGAGCATCTCCAGATCATATACCTGAGGGAATACCCATTGCTTCTCCTACCATATCCAGAGCCCCTCCAATTACC
This sequence comes from Vitis riparia x Vitis cinerea, assembly GCA_940586395.1. Lineage (NCBI taxonomy): Eukaryota > Viridiplantae > Streptophyta > Magnoliopsida > Vitales > Vitaceae > Vitis > Vitis riparia x Vitis cinerea. The sequence goes on from CALNHZ020000207.1 coordinate 89,102, forward strand.
TCAGCCTCATCAGAGCCCTCTGTTTCAGCTGAGCCAAGGATGGTCATTCCCATTTCAGAGTATAGAGATTTATGCCGCACACTGCAGTCCCTGACCGCCTCTTAGAGCAGCCTTGCTCAAGAGATGGCAGCTATTCGAGCTCGCCAGGAGCAGATGTTGACCAACCAGGCTCAGCACACTGCCATCTTGAGGCAGCTCCAGCATCATCTCGGTCTTCCATCAGCTGCTGAGCATCTCACCCCCACCGCTGCAGTGCCACACTCACAGGCCACAGAGCCTCAGGCCCCTCCTGAATCAGCTACTGAAGAGGCAGAGCCATCTGCCTAAGCCATCAGCTCCAGCATCATCCACCCATTTGATCATTTATATATCTACTATATATTTCTTTTATGTGTTTCGTTTTTGTTAGTCTTTTATGAAATCCCATCATTTTGATATCATATATGGGGATTACTTGTATTGCTTTCTTTCCTATTATACTCACATGAATTAAAGTAATACAAGTCTAGCATTTTTTTTGTTAACTCTTAGAATTAATTTATTCTTATTTCCTTTTCTCACATCTTTTATTCTTTTTGAAACATGTGGTTTCTCCAATCAGTATTCAAAATTGATATCACTCAGGAGGTACCACTTCCTCCCTATAATTTCAATCACCCATATCACATTGGGGACAATGCTCAGCTCGGTTGGGGGGGGGGGGGGGGGGAGGGAGAAATGAGGAAGGAAGTATGCTAAGTTATTTTGGTAATTCAGTTATGTTAGTAAATTAGTTGTAGTTTTTTACTTTTTACTCTAATCTCCATGGATTATAAGGAATAATTTTCAATCAAAATAGGAGAAACTGAACTTTTGCTTTTCACTTGAATTAGAGTTTGGATTATGCTTACTAAAGTGGTTCAATTGTTGAAGCTTCTATTGAAATCAAGTTTAGTTCTTCCACTTTAAGCTATCCACACACCGTGCACAATAGATTCTGATTATAAGATGAAAAACTATTTCCTTCTTGACTTGGGAAAATTTTGGGACTTGGTACCTTTGACCTCATTTAATAATGTTGAGACACCTTATGAAAGGCCAATGAGCCTTTGAAAAAAAAAAGAAAAAGAAAGCAAAATGTTTGCTTGCCTTGAAACCCGAGCAAGGTCTAAGGGGTATATGGTGAAAATCTTTAAAACCTGGTGCCCTAAGCCTTAATTGGTTGGGAGTCACCGACCTCAATGCTCATTACAAGGGTGGATAGGTGGAGTTAGCATATGGTAGGTGCTTGGGTATTAAAAATTCATTCTCAAAAGTCCAGGGTAAAATCCTAGGAGTTAGTGGTTGAAAAATCCTTAAAGCTTGATGCCCTAAACCTTAATTGGTTGGGAGTCATCGATGGACCCCCGTTACATGGACAATTCAGAAAAGAATACCCCTTAAGCCTTGTACCTTTTGAAAAAAAAAAAAAGTGTGTCCTCAGCCTAGTGAATTTGGTCAGTTTGCTAAGTGTTAAAAAGAAATAGGTTGGGGGGAGAGATTAGTTTAGCATACTATATTCGGAAGATATCATCTTACACATAGATTTTTGTGGAAGAATAAAGTTTGGTTCTTTGGAAGTGAAAATGATTTTAAAACTTCAATTTACATAATGAATTCCCTTGATCAATAGTGTTTAGCAAAGTTTTTGATAGCTCCTATTTGAAGTTTGGGTTTTTTTTTTCTTTCATGTTCCATGTGAGAGTTTGATCAGTCATGCCACTTAAACATTTTTTGGAGTGATCAGCATGATTTTGTAAATTTATTACTTTTATTTTTATTTTTTCTCTCCTTTATTGCTAAGGGACTAGCAATATGTCGGTTGGGGGGAGTGATTACTACTCAAAACATGTTATTTTGTGGCTAGTAATTAGCTCTTTTAAACACCTTTGAGTAGTAATTATTACCTTTTAACTCAATTGGCATGTTAAGGACCCTTGCAATCGTTTCTAATCAAATTGTGTTAAGTTTTGGTGTTTTTGATAGCTTTTTGCTCACCAAAGCAATTTAAGAATGAGGGAGAGTTGTATATAGTTCATGGAAAAGCTTTTGGAAGCTCAAATTCATGAAGAAACCAAGCTTTGGAGCCTCATAGTCCTTTGCCTTAGTCGTTCAAAGTATGCAAGGAAAAATCAATGGAGAGAGGAAAACAGAGTGAAGAAAACAGAGGACAGCAGCTACAGTCTTCCTTCGCACTTTTGGAGCACTTCCCAAAGTCCATTTTCTACATGCTATATACCATTTCAAATCTCAGGAAGTCAATAATTCAATGCTTTAAACCATGTATGATTTGGATCTGAAATGAGGAAGATATGGCCTTCGGAAGACAACTGCATCAAGCTGAGGGACAATTTCGCACCTTGCAAAATTGGAACTTCAACGTGCGAAACTGGGATATTTGTGCCGACTCTTTTTCTTCTGATATTTTTGTGTCTAAATTTCCATTTTCTCCTTGTATTCAGCCACTCATATAATTCCTTGGCTAGGAAGTATCCAAGGAAGGGTAAATTACCTTCCTATATAAACTCTCTTGTAAACACTAAAAAGGGACTCTCGGGGAGCTTTCTCCAAGAGACCAACTTATGTATATTTTACACTTAGTGAAATACAGAGATCTCTTTTGCTTTCTTTTTCTCTCTACTATTTTTGTTTTCTTGGAAGCCAAACAACCTCTGAGGATGTTTTCCCAGAGGATGAGAGGCTAAACCTTTAGTTTATTGGAGTAAGGGAAGCTAGGTGAAAAGTCCAGATGCAATGGTGGAAAACTCTCGTGCATTAAATACAGGTAGTTGGAGTTCATAAATGGCTTTTAAATCTAAAGTTTTGCTTTAAATCCCTTTGAATCACTTTGAATGGCCAATACATGGTAAGCTTTAGGTCTCTGTGGATACTTATTGCTAGATCCATATCAGACCATTAGTTATCATGTACGAGCCATTGGAAAGTGGCTCAAGGTGAAGACCTATAGAGTCTAAAGCCATTAATGGAACTTTACTACCACTTCTATTAACTTTTTATGGATTAAATCTTCATTGTTAAACCTATACCGATTCGGGAAACAACCATCCTTTATGTTGTTGTCCCCAATGCGAGAAGAAAAATCCAAAACTTCCCACTTTGCATTCTGAACTTGATCCTAGCAACCTCTAGCTCCAGGAGACTTTCTTTCTTTCATTTCTACCTAGTTCTATATTAGTTTAGTTCCAAACATCACTTTCAAAACAAATTTATTTTCTTTTAAACTTTAAGTTTATGGCAAAGGAAATCATCAGACTCAATTTCTAATCTATAGTCTATCACTGGTAGAGTGAAAACCCATCCCTGAGTTCGACCCTAGAGCTGCTATACTATAGTAGCTTTGCTACGCCAGTATAAGGTCATAGGATTTATAAATATTTTTTATTAAAATACTCAACTGGGCATGAATCAGCTGTCCTCTTGAATTCTTCATGTTAGATTTCTCTCTTTGCTTTCCCTCCTTGCATTCATGATTTGCTTATGGAAAAGGACTATAAAGCTTCAAATCTTAGGTTCTTCATGTTAATGAGCTTCCAATTGCTTTGCCATGGATTCCATAGAACTCTCCTCAATCTTGGATTGCTTTGGTGATCAAATTACTATCAAAAGCACCAAAACTTACACAATTTGATTAGAAATGATTGCAAAGGTACTTAATATGCTAATTGAGTTAAAAGGTAATAACTAGTACTCAAAAGTGTTTAAAAGAGTTAATTACAAGCTACAAAATAACACTTTTTGAGTAGTAATCACATAACATCTATCCACTTCAGCATATGGTGCAGAGGAGAGGAGCTTTGCTAGAGGCATTGTTCAGGATATCTGAGGGATTCTTCTTTGGCCCTCATCATCTCATTATGGCCGCTCTTCTGTACTTTGAAGAGAAGGTCCATAGGAAGAAGTTGCTCAGAGCGGATGCCATTCCACTTTTATTCCCAAGGTTGCTATGTCAGATCCTAGAGCACTTGGGATATCCATCCGAGCCTCAGCTTGAACGCATACGCATTTGCCTAGAGATATTCACTCTCGACAAATGGACGAGTATGACAGCATATGGTGCAGAGCTAAGAGCCCCAGCTGGACAAGAGCATCCAGAGATTCCATATCCAGAACAGCGAGAGGAGCCATAACCGGTTGAGATACCAGCTGACATGAGAGCACCTGCCCATGCAGTGTCCTCTATAGAGCCTATACCAAAGGTTACACCCTCTGCTCCTCCTGCTACACCAGGGACTCCGCCTGTTATACCATCTACATCAGAGCCTTCTCCTCCACTTGAGTCTAAGATTGCCATATCCATTTCCGAGTTCAGAGGCCTAAGTCACACTTTACAGACATTGACCACTTCTCAGAGCATCCTAACTCAGTAGATGACAGCTCTTCGTGCCCATCAGGAGCAGATTATGGCCACCCAAACCCAGCATACTACCATCCTGAGGCAGATACAGCACCACCTGGGTATTCCTATCCCATCAGAGCCCACAGATCCATCACAGGCCCCTCCTCTCAAAGAGCAGATTATGCCCCCTGAGGAGTTGACTATAGGAGAGACAGAGGCATCTATCCCTAGCATTCCGACCTCGACAGCCGAGCCATCATCTCCACATGATCCTCCCACCACTATTTGATCATTTGCATAGTTTTCTTTCTATATTTTCTTTATTATATTAGAACTTGTAATCCCATGCTTTTGATGTTTTATATATTGGGATTGGTTGTATTACTTGTTTTACTTTATAGTGTACTTTCATGAAGTAATACAAATCTATCATTTTTTTAGTACTCTTGGCATTCTTTTATTTTAATTTCTCTACTCATATCTTTTATTGTTTTTGAAACATGTGGTTTCTCCTAGTCTACTTGAACTTCATATCACTCAAGAGCCACCACTAACTCCCTGTAATTTCAATCGCTTATGCTACATTGAGGACAATGTTCAGCTTGGTTGGGGGGAGAGTTGAGGAAGGAAGTGTTGTTATTAATGCTAAGCTATTTTGGTAATTTAGTTGCTTTTTGCTTAATTTTAAAAAAATTTAAAGTTTTTATTTTACTCTCCATGGTTATTAAGGAAAAATTCTCAAAATGAAATGAGAGAAATTGAATTTTTGTCTTTTTACTTGACTTAGATTTTGTATTATGCTTACTAAGGTTGATGAATTGTTAAAACTTCTATTGAATTCAACCTTAGTTCTTCCACTTTAAGCTATTCACACACTGTGCACAATAGGTTCCGATTATAAGATGAAAAACTATTTCCCTCTTGACTTAGGAAAATTTAGACTTGGTACATTTGAACTCATTTTAATAGTGTTGGGACACCTTATAAAAGGCCAATGAGCCTTTGAAAAAAAAAAGAAAGAAAAAAATGTTTGCTTGCCTGGAAACCCGAGCAAGGTCTGAGGGGTATATGGTGAAAATGTTTAAAACCTGGTGCCCTAAGCCTTCATTGGTTGGGAGTCACCGACCTCAATGCTCGTTACCAGAGTGAATAGGTGGAGTTTAACATACTGTAGGTGCTTGGGTATTAAATTCATTCTCAAAAGTCCAGGGTAAAATCCAAGGAGTTAGTGGTTGAAAAATCCTTAAAACTTAATTCCCTAAGCCTTGATTGGTTGGGAGTCATCAATGGACTCCCGTTACATGGACAATTTAGAAAAGAATACCTTTAAGCCTTGTACTCCTACAATGAAAAAAAAATTGTGAAATAAAAGGGTGCGTTCTTGGCCTATTAAATTTTGTCAGTTTGCTAAGTGTTGAAAAAGAACTAGGTTGGGGGGAGAGATTAGTTTAACATTCTATATTCATAAACTATCAAGTAACACTTAGATTTTAGTGGAAGAGTAAGGTTTGGTCCTTTGGAAATGGAAACGATTTTTAAAGCTTCAATATGCATAATGCCTTCTCTTTATGAATTGTGATTAGGCAAAATATTTGATAACTCTTGTTGAAAGTTGAGTTTTATTTCTTTAATGTTCCATGTGAGAGTTTGATCATCATGTCACTTAAAATTTTTTGAAGTGATCAACATGATTTTGTAAAGTATATTACTGTCTATTTTACTTTTTCTCTCCTTTATTGCCAAGGGACTAGCAATATGTCGGTTGGGGGGAGTGATTACTACTCAAAAAGTGCTATTTTATAGCTTGTAATTAACTCTTTTTGACACTTTTCAGTAGTAGTTATTACCTTTTAACTCAATTAGCATATTAAGTACCTTTGCAATCATTTATAATCAAATTGTGTTAAGTTTTGGTGCTTTTGATAGTAATTTGATCACCAAAGCAATCCAAGATTGAGGAGAGTTTTATGGAATCCATGGTAAAGTAATTGGAAGCTCATTTTCATGAAGAACCTAAGCTTGGAAGCTTTATAATCCTTTGCCATAAGCAAATCATGAATGCAAGGAGGGAAAGCAAAGAGAGAAATCTAACATGAAGAATTCAGGAGGACATCAACTATTGGCCACTTTTGGAGCACTTCCTAGAGTCTATTTCATACATACTATATGTAGTTTCGAAGCTCGGGAAGTCAGAAATCCAATGCTTCAAATGGTACACAAATCGGAGTTGAAATGAAGAAGTTATAGCCATTGGAAGCCAATCACACCAAGTTGAAGGCCAATTTCGCAGGCTGCAAAATCAGCCTTTGGCTGCAAAATCACAAGAAGAAGGCTGTGAAATTTCGCAGCCCATCTTGCATGCCTGCGAAATCCTCCTGAGTGCTTCCAGATATTTGCGATTGACACTTTTAGATTTTTTATTCAGATATTTGATGTTTAAATCCCCATTTTCTCCTTGTAATCCACCAATCATAGGATTCCTTAGTTATTAAGTAAGAACAAAGGGATGAATAACCTCATATATATTGTTTTGTAATTTTCATTACAGATATATCTCTCGGGAGCTTGTTCTCAGAGGTAATTTTTTGTATAGTTTTGAAGGAAGTAAAATACAGAGCTTTGCTCTGCCTTACTTACTCATTTTGATTGTATTTTGCTTACTAGCCAAACAAGTTTTGAGGAGGTTTCCTCAGAGAATGAGTGGCTAGACTTTTTGTCATTTGTAGTTAAGGTAGTTGGGTAAGGTCCCGAATGCAAGAACTGGTAGTTTTGTTGTTTTAGCTGTTAATGAAGAGAAAGTGTGACCTGTTAATGGTTTCTATGTTTTTAGTTAACTTAAAACGCCTTTAATTCACCTGGGCCAACACTTGGTAAGGCAAGTGATCTCCGTTCATTGAGATGCACTAGTTTACCTCTTGCGAGCCTTTGGGAGGTCACTTGAAGGTAGGATTTTCTAGAATTGCCAACACTTGGTAAGCTTTTGGACTTTAAGGAGACATCCATTAGTTATCTCTTGCGAGCTTGAGAAGGGAAGTCCAAGGTTAATGATCATCTTGAATGGTGAATGCTAGGTGAGAGGCACGAGCCATTGTAAGATGCATCAGTGAGAGGAATTTAGCGTTTGAATCCATAAAAGGGAAGCATCTGTACAACACCGATTAGAGAAACAACTATATGTTAATTCTCTAATGCGAGGAAAAGATTCAAGTGACCGGAGCTCTGTTTTTGCATAAGGAGCTTGATCCCAATGATCCTAAAACTCTAAGAAACGCTTTTCTTTATAAGTAATTCCCATGACTTTATTTTAGTTAGCTTAAAACCAATCATTTTTAAACCAAAGTTTATGTTTTCTTTTGAAGCTAACCTTGAAATGAAAAACCATCAATTCAACTTTGAATTATTATCAATTGTAATTTGAAAACCCTTCCTAGTGAATGATCCTAGAGCCACTATGCTATACTAGCTGAGGCTATCCTACCACATGGTGATATAGGTTATAAATTTTGTTGATTACTCCTGTCTGAGGACCAAAATCAAGGTACACCAGCTGGGCACGCAATCAGTTGTGAGCTCATGGAGTTGGATGCTATCAACTTCTTGAGGTTGTGAATGATATGAAGACTTAGGATCTTGCAAATTCAAACCTCTAAGTGCTATCAATTGCTTAAGGTTGTGGATGATATGAATGATTTTTAGTCGTGAGCAACACAAGGCTTTCGATGACATGAATAACAAAAGGTCATGAGCTTAGGGCTTTGGATGTTGTGAGTAGCTCAGGGCTCTAGATTTTATGAACAACTAAGAGTTATGGATGATATGAATAACTCAGGATCCCATTAGCTAAGGGCTCTAGATGCTATGAATAGCTAAGGGTTGTATATGACATAAACGACACTAGGTCATGAGATCAAGGCTCTAAATACTATGAACCGCTCTAGGCTATGGATGACATAAATGACTCAAGGTCATAAGGTTAGAGCTCTAGATGCTAGGAATAGTTCAGGGTCATGGATGACATGAACAACTCCGGGTCATGAGCTTAAGGCTTTAGATTTTATGAACAACCCAGGTTTGTGGGTGACATGAACTACTTTGGGTTGTGAGCTAAGGGCTCTAGAAGCTATGAAAAGTTTAGGGATGTGGATGACATGAACGACTCCGTATCATAAGCTCAAGACCCTAAATGCTATGAACAACTCAAAGTTGTGGATGATATGAACAACTCATGATCTCGTGAGCTTAAGCCTATAGTTGTTAAGAACGGCTCAAGGCTTTGGAAAATATGAACGATTCTTGGTCATAAGCACCAGGCTCTAAACGTTATGAACACCTTAAGGCTATGGATGACAAGAACGACTCATGGTCGTGAGCTCAAGGCTCTAGATGATATGAACAACTTAGGTTTGTGGTTGACATGAACTACTTTGGGTCGCGAGTTATGAGCTCTAGTGTTAGGATAGAGCCCTTAAAATCATGACATGATGTTATAAATTTGGAATTCATTATTTATTTAATGATGTTCTAGTTTCACTATTATCCATCCTTATTCCATGTATTATACTCTATGAGCATTCTTGCCTCTACCTTTTGCATTGTACATGACTTAAGTGCATTTCCACCATGCTACTTCATTGTATTATCTCTTATTCTTGAGAGAATATAGAGCTTGTGCTGAAGTTAGTAGTGGCTTTAACCTATGGGTGAGATTGTAAGTTGATCATATATCCCCTATGGATTGGGTCACTGTTAATGAAAGTTGGTAGCAATATGTATTCTGAATAAAGGCACCATGATATCTCTTGGTATTAATACAAAGTGTCCCGTTGAGTGATCCTATGGAGGTGTATTCATGGAAACTATGACCATAGTAGTTCCTTAAGTGAAACTTGACATAAGCTCTTTAAGAGCTAAGATATGTTAACTGAACACATAATAGGAGGATTTGTAACTCCAGAATGGTAGAAGTAGTTTTGAAAGACTGATAGCTTTCATCTTGTTAAACCACATACACTAGTTCGTGGGGAGACTGAACACAATGGATGCTAGGTCACGGACCCGAGTGCTTGGTGTCTTGTTCTTATTTACATAGGATACTAAAGTTCAATTGATTCTCTATAGTGGGATCTTGAATCAACTTTAGAATTGGATTCTAAGGGAGCTAGTATTCCTATAGGTACCAATGGTCCTCACTCTGAGCTCATATACTTTGTTAGCATGGGTTATGAGGGTCGAATTAGCTCTAAGTTCACTTTTGTGCATAAAGCCGTTTTGGTAATTACTTAAGGTTGCATATGGGTAAGTGAACAAGGTCTCTGGATTGGATTAAGTGATTAACTAGTAGGCCTTAGTGGGTTAATTAATCAATTATAACCCATTTTGGGTTAGATTAAGTGACCTAAGCCCATGTGGCCTCAAGTCACTTAAGCCCACTTAGGAACGCTATAAATACCATCTAAAGGTTAAGGTTTCCATAGCTTTTGTCTTCCAGCATCCACATAGGTAAAGAGCCATAGCCTCCACCATCTTTTCGTCCCCACCAAAATTATTCCAAGATCAAGGTTTGAGTCATCGAGTGGAAGACTTTAGGTTTACAAGATTTCTATGATTTCAATCTTCATCCTCACCATGTGGATTTGATTCGGGAACATCCTGAATTCAAGGAATGGTTTTTGTTAGCACTTTATGAATCCTTTTAAAGTTTAAAAATGTTATTTTTTCACTGTGCATAGAATTTAAAAAAAAGGCTAGAATAGTTATGCATATTCCTAACCTGATCTAGACTTAGGAAATAGGGATATCTGGGTTTTTCCTATCAGTTAACTCAAGGCTCTAGATGTTATGAACAACTTAAGGTTGTGGATGATATGAAAGACCTTGTGATCCTATAAGCTTAAGCCTCTAGATGACATGAACAACTTAGGGGTGTGGATGATATAAACAATTCTTGGTCATGAGCCTTAGGCTTTAAATGTTATAAACAACTCAGGGTTATGGATTACATGAACAACTCAAGGTTGTGAGCTTAGGGCTCTAAAAGCTATGAACAACTCAGGGTTGTAGTTGACATGAATGACTCTGGATTGTGATCTCAAGGCTTTAGATGTTATTAATAGCTCAAGGCTATGGATGATATGTGCTACTCTAGGTCGTGAGCTCAAGGTTATGGATGCTTGGAATAGCTCAACATTATGGGTGATATGAATGACTCTAGATCTCATGAGCTCAAGCCTCTAGATGATATGAGCACCTCAGGGATGTAGATGATATGAATGATTCTATGTCATGAGCTCAAGGTTGTGCATGACATGAACGACTCTAAGTCATGGGCTCACAACTCTAGATACTATGAACAACTCAAGGTTGTGGTTGACATGAACCACTTCGAGTCATGAGTTAAGGCTCTAAAGGCTACAAAAAGCTCAAAGTTGTGGATGATATGAATGACTCGAGATCCCATGAGTTCAGGCCTTAAGATGCTATGAACACCATAGGGTTAAGGATGATATGAACATCTCAAGGCTATAGTGAACATGAACAACTCTAGGTCATAAGCTTTAAGCTCTAATTGTTATGAACAACTTAGGACTCTACATGTTATTAACAGCTCAAGGTTGTGGATGACATGAAGAACTTTAGGTTGTGAGCTCAGGGCTATAGATGTCATGCACAACTCAAAGCTATGGTTGACATGAATGACATCGGTTCATGAGCTCCAGGCTCTAGATGCTATGAATAACTCAAGGTTGCGGATCATATGAGCTACTTTAGATCATGAGCTCAGGTTATGGAAGCTATGAACAACTCAACTTTGTGGATGATATGAACTACTTGGAATCCTGTGAACTTAGGCCTCTAAATACTATGAACAACTCAAGGTTGTGGATGATATGAATGATTCATGGTGATGAGCCTATGGCTCTAAATGCTATGAACATCTTAGGTGTGTGGATAACATGAACGACTTCAAGTTCTAAGCTTAGGGCTTTAGATGCAATGAACAACTCAGGGCTATCATTGACATGAATGACTTTGGGTAGTAACCTCAGCACACTAGATGCTATGCACAACTTAAGGTTGTGGATGATATAAACAACTTGAGATCTCATGAGCTCAGGCCTCTAGATGGTATGAATAACTCAAGGGTGTGGATGATATGAACGATTCTTGGTTGTGAGACCATGGCTCTAAAATGCTATGAACAACATAGGTCTATCATTGGCATGAACGACTCTAGGTCATGAGCTTAAGGCTCTATATGCTATGAATAGCTTGGGGTTGTGGATGATATGAATGACTTTAGGTCATGAGCTTAGGGCTCTAGATGCTATGAATAGCTCATGGTTGGGGATAACATGAACAACTATAGGTCATGTGCTTAGGACTCTAGATACTATGAAAAACTTAGGGTTGTGGTGGACATAAATGTCTCTTGTTTGTGAGCTTAGGGCTCGAGATGCTATGAATAGCTCACAACTTTAGATGACATGAATGAATCCATGATGTGAGCACAAAGCTCTAGATGCTATGAATAGAATAAGGTTGTGAATGACATGAATGGCTCTTCATATTGAGCTCAGGGCTATAGATAGTATGAATAGTTAAGGGTTGTGGTTGACATGAATGAATCTAGGTCATGTGCTTAGGTCTCGAAATGCTATGAACAAGTGAAGGCTTTGGATGATATGTGCTACTCTGAGTCATAATGATTACTACTCAAAAAGTGCTATTTGATAGCTTGTAATTAACTCTTTTAAACACTTTTGAGTAGTAGTTATCACCTTTTAACCCAATTAGCATGTTAAGGACCCTTGCAATCAATTCTAATCAAATTGTGTTAAGTTTTGGTGTTTTGATAGCTTTTTGATCACCAAAGCAATCTGAGATTGAGGAGAGTTCTTTGGAATCCATGGAAAAGCAATGGAAAGCTCAAAAACATGAAGAACCGAAGCTTTGAAGTCCTTTTCCATAAGCAAATCCGGAATGCAAGGAGGGGAAGCAAAGAGAAATCTAACATGAAGCATTCTTGATGACAGTCGTGTAAGCCACTTTTGGAGCACTTCCTGGAGTTGAATTTATGCATGCTATATGTCGTTTTGAAGCTCAGGAAGTTAATAATCTAATACTTTAAACAGTGCATGATTTGGAGTTGAAATGAAGGAGTTACAGCCATTGCAAGCAGATCACTCCAAGTTGAAGGCAGAATGTTGCATGGATGCGCGGCATAACTCATTCCACCCGGGGAAGAATTTTGTCCGGCCGACGTTCCACCTTCTCCGGATATCTCACATCTGGAATTTTTTCCGGCCGACATTCCACCTTCTCCGGATGTTTCACATCCGGCACCTGACGCCAGATGGGAGAGGAGGGCGTTTCAACTTCCCCGGTCAGACATGTCCAGAACCTCTGATAACGCTTACCCGGACAGCATCCGCAGTCGACAATTCAGATTCCCCGGACAGCTTGGCTCATCAGACACTCACAATTCGCCGGATCCATTTCCACCCACAATCAAAAAGCAAACTCTGACAATATTGACGACCAAGTCTCCATTTTGCACAGTGCAACGGAATTTCTCCTAAAGCTTCCCGATATGTGGGACCGACATTTTGAGATATTTTTCTTTAGATATTTGATGCCTAAATCCCCAAACTCTCCTTGTAATCCACCTATCATAGGATTCCTTAGTCTTTAAGTAAGAACAAAGGGATAATAACCTCCTATATATAGTTTGTAATTTTCATCAAATAGAATCTCTCGGGAGCTTGTTCTCAGAGAATAGATCATCATCATCATGTAATCCGACGAGAAGAAGTAATATATTTTACAGAGCACCTGCTCTATTTTTCCTTCATATTTTTGTTTTCTCGTTCTTCTTATTTCTAGCCAATCAAACTCTAAGGATTTTTCCTTAGAGGATGAGAGGCTAGGCTCTTCGTCTCTTGGAGTGAAGAAAGCCGGGTAAGTTTCCTCATGCATAAATTGGAAGTTTTGTTGTTTTAGTTTTTAATGAAGAGAAAGTGTGACCCGTTAATGGTTTTTATCTTTTTAGTTAACTTAAAATTCCTTTAAATCACCTAGGCCAACACTTGGTAAGGCAAGTGATCTCCATCCATTGAGATGCACTAGTTTATCTCTTGCGAGCCTTTGGGAGGTGATCTCCATCCATTGAGATGCACTAGTTTATCTCTTGAAGGTAGGATTTTCTAGAATAGCCAACACTTGGTAAGCTTTTGGACTCTAAGGAGACATCCATTAGTTATCTCATGCGAGCTTGTGAAGGGAAATCCAAGGTTAAAGATCACCTTGAATGGAAAATGCTAGGTGAGAGGCACGAGCCATTTCAAGTTGCATCAGTGAGAGGGAATTAGAGCTGAAATCCATTTAAGGGATGCATCTGTACAACACCGGTTAGAGAATTGACTATATGTTAATTCTCTAATGCGAGGAAAAGAAACAAGTGACTGGAACTCTCCTTTTTGTATGAGGAACCTGAGCCTAGTGATCTAAACTCCAAGAAACACTTTTCTTTGCAAGTAAAATCAGTTACTATTTTTGGTTAGTTTAAAACCAAACCTTTTTCACTCAAACATCTTTATGTTTTCTTTTAAAGCTAACCTTGAAATGAAAAGGCACCAATTCATCTTTGAATTGATATCAATTGTGAAGTGAAAACCCATCCCAGTGAACGACCCTAGAGCCACTATGCTATGCTAGCTAAGGCTATCCTAGTACATGGTGTAATAGGTTATAAATTTTGTTGATTACTCCCTTCTGAGGACCAAAATCAAGGGATACTAGTTGGACATGAATCAACTGAGACACCAATTGGGAACGAATCACATAAGCTCAAGGCTGTGGATGCTTTTAACAACTCAACATTATGGATGATATGAACAACTTGGGATCCTGTGAGCTCAGATGACTAGATGTTATCAGCAGCTCGAGGTTATGGATGATATGAATGACTCTGCATCATGAGCTGAGGGTTGTGGATGACATGAATGACTCTAGGTCATGAGCTCACGGTTTCAGCTACTATGAATAGCTCAAGGCTATGGTTGACATAAACAACTTAGGGTTGTGAACTTAAGGCCCTAGATGCTATGAGCGGCTTAAAGTTGGGTGATAATATGAACAACTCAAGATGTTGTGAGCTAAAGCCTCAAAATGATATGAACAACTCATGGCTGAGGATGATATTAATGATTCTTGGTTGTGAGCCTATGAGTCTAATTGCTATAAATAGTTTAGAGTTAAGGATGAAATGAGTGACTCCAAGTCATGAGCTCAAGGCTCAAGATGCTATGAATAGATCAAGGCTATGTCTGACATGAACAACTTTGGGTTGTGGGCTTAGGGCTCTAGATGATGTGAACAACTCAGACCTGTTGATGACATGAATGACTCAAGGTTATCTACTCAAGGCTCTAAATGGTATGAACATATTAAGGTTATGGTGGACATCAATGACTTTGGGTCATGAGCTCAAGGCTCTCGATGCTATGAATAACTCAAGGTTATGGATTACATGAATGACTTCAAGTTGTGAGCTTAGTGCACTAGATGCTATGAACAACTCAGGGTTGTGGATGACATGAACTACTTTGGGTTGGGATTTTAAGGCTCTAGATTCTATGAATAGCTCAGGGCTATGGATGACATGAACAATTGTAAGTGGTATGCTCTAGGCTCTAAATGCTATAACAGCTTAGGGTTGTGGTGGACATCAATGACTCCGGGTCATGAGCTCAAGGCTTCAGATACTATGAAAAGTCAAGGTTAGAGATGACATGAACACCTCTGGGTCGTGATCTCAGGGCTCTAAATTTTATGAAAAGCTTAAGGCTATAGATGACATGAATGATTTTGGGTCGTGGGCTTAAGGATCTAAAGGTTATGAACAACTTAGGGTTGTTGATGACATGAACAAATCTAGGTCGTGTGCTTAGGGCTTTAGATGCTATGAATAGCTCAAGGATATGACTGATATGTGCCACTTCGGGTCATGAGCTCAAGGCTATGGATGCTTCAAACAACTAAGCATTGTGAATGATATGAATGACTTGATATCCTGTGAGTTAAGGCCTCTAGATGCTATGAGCAGCTTAAGGCTATGGATGATATGAATGATTCTACGTCATGAGCTAAGGGTGGTAGATGACATGAATGATATGAATGACTCTGAGTTGGTAGCTCATGACTCAAGATACTATGAATAGCTCGAGGTTGTGGTTGACATGGATGACTTTGGGTTGTGAACTTAAGGCTTTGGATGCTATGAGCAGCTCAGGGTTGTAGATGATATGAACGACTTAGGATCCTGTGAGCTTAGACCACAAGATAATATGAACAACATAGAGCTATGGATAATATTAACGATTCTTAGTCATGAACTTATGGCTTTAATTTCTATGAATAGCTCATGGTTGTGGATAATATAACGATTCTAGGCCGTGAGCTCACAACTCTAGATGCTATGGATAGCCCAAGGCTTATGATGACATGATCGATTTCGGGTCGTGGGCTTATGGGCCTAAATGCTATGAATAGCTCAGGGCTGTTGATGACATGAACAACTCTGACTCATGTGCTTAGGGCTCTAGATGCTCTGAACAACTCAAGCCTATGGATGATATGTGCCACTCTAGGTCATGAGCCCAAGGGTATGGATGCTTTGAACAACTCAACATTGTGGATGATATGAACGACTAGGGATCCCCTGAGCTCAAGCCTCTAAATGCTATGAGCGACTCAAGGCTATGGATGATATGAATGACTTTGTGTCATAAGATTAGGGTTGTGGATAACATAAACAACTCTAAGTCATTAGCTCATGGCTCAAGATAGTATGAACACCTCAAGATTTTGGTTGACTTGAACAACTTTGGGTCATGAACTTAAGCCTTTAAATGCTATGAGTAGCTCTAATTTATGGATGATATGAACGATTAAGGGTCCTATGAGCTCAAGGTTTAAGATACTATGAATAGCTCAGGGCTATGGATGATATAAGCAACTCTAGGTCATGAGCTCAGAACTCTAAATGCTATGAACAACTATGGGCTATGGTTGACATGAATGACTCTAGGTCGTGAGCTCAAGGCTCATGATACGATTAACAACTTAGAGTTATGGTTGACATGAATGACTCAGGGTCGAGAGCTTAGGGTTCTAGATGCTATGAGCAGCTTAAGGCTATGGATGACTTGAGTTGCTCTAGGTCGTGAGCTCAAGCTCTAAATGTTACAAATAACTCTCTGCTATGGTTGATATGAATGACTCAGGGTCATGATCACAAGGCTCTAGATGCTATGAACAGCTCAGGGTTATGGATCACATGAGCTACTCTAGGTCGTTAGCTTAGGCCTCTTGATGCTATGAATAGCTTAGGGTTGTCAATGACATGAAAGACTACAACTCGTGAGCTCAGAGCTCTTGATGTTATGAACAACTCAAGGTCGTGGATGACATAATCTACTTTGGGTGATAAGCTTAGGGCTTTAGATGCTATGAATAGCTTAGGTTTATGGATCACATTAGCTACTTTGGGTTGTGAGCTCTGGAAACTAGATGCTATGAACACCTTTGTGTTGTGGTTTACTTGAACAACTCCAAGTTGTGAGCTTCAAGCTTTAGATGCTATGAACAACTTAGGGTTGTCGATGACATAAAAGACTCTAGGTGATGAGCTTAGTGTTCTAAATGTTAAGAACAACTTAAGGTTTTGGATGACATGAATGACTCGAGGTCATGAATAAAGGACTATAAATACTATCAACATCTTAGGGTTGTTGTTGACATGAATGACCCTGGGTTGTGAGCTCAGGGCTTTAGATGTTATGAACAGCTTAGGGTTGTCAATGATATGAGCCAATTCAAGTCATGACCTTAAGGCTCTAGATGATATGAACGGCTCTAGGCAGCCGAAGACATGAAAGACTCTGGGTCATGAGCTCAAGCCACCACTAGATTCTATGATTATCTTAGGGCTATAAAAAACATGAACAACCCTAGGTCTTGAGCTCAAGGCTGTAGATGCTATGAGCAGCTCTATGCTATGGTTGACATAAACTACACTAGGTCATGAGCTCAAGGGTTTATATGCTATAAACAACTCAAGGCTTCCGATGACATGAGGCACTCTATGTCTTGAGATCAGTGCTTTAAATGCTATGAACAACTCTGGGTTGTCGATGATACGAAAAACATTAGGTCGTGTGCTCAAGGCTTATGATTCTATGAAGAGCTTAGGACTGTGGATGATATAAACAACTTTGGGTCATGTGCTTAGAGTTCTAGATGCTATGAATAGCTTTGTGTTATGGTCAACATGAACACCTCCCAGTTGGGAAATCAGAGCTTTAGATGTTATTAACAACTCAGGGCTATTGATGACATAAAAGATTATGGGTCGTCAGCTCAAGGCTCTTGATGCTATGAATAGCTCAAGACCGTGGATGACATTAGCTACTCTAAGTCGTGAGCTCAAGGCTCTAGATGCAATGAATAGTTTCGGGATGTGGATGACATTAACTACACTGGGTCATGATATCAGGGCTTTAGATGCTATGAACAGATCTAAGCTATGGTGCACATGAATAACTCTAAGTCATGAGCTTAGAGCACTAGATGCTATGAACCACTAAGGGTTGTGGATAACATGGGCTACTCTGGGTCATGAGCTAAGGGATCTTGATGTTATGAATAGCTTTGGGTTGTGGTTGACATGAACAACTTCAACTCATGAGCTCAAGGCTCTAGATGCTATTAATAACTTATAGTTGTGGATGACATGAGCTACTTTGGGTTATGAGCTCAGGGCTCTAAATGTTATGAACAACTATCAACTTCGGTTGACATGAACTACTCTTGATCGTGAGCTCAAGCCTTTTGATGTTATAAACAACTCTGGGCTATCAATGACATGAAAGACTATAGGTCATGAGCTCAGGGTTCTTGATGTTATGAACAACTTAGGACTATGGATTACAGGATCTACTATGGGTTGTGAGCTCAAGGCTCTAGATTCTATGAACAACTCTAGGTTATGGTTGACTTGAATGACTCTGGGTCATGAGCTTCAGGCTTTAAATGCTATGAACAACTTAGGGTTGTGGATGACACAAAATGCTCCAGGTCGTGAGCTTAAGGCTCTAAATGCTATGAACACTTTAAGATTATGCATGACATGAATGACTTGGGGTTATGAGTTAAGGGTTAGTGATACTATGAACATCTCAAGGTTGTAGTTGACATGAATGACTCGAGGTCATGAGCTCAAGGCTATAGATACTATGAACATATTAGGGTTGTAGTTGACATGAGTGACTCTAGGTCATGAGCTCAAGGCTTTAAATGCTGTGAAGAGCTTAGGGTTGTCAATGGCATGAGCCACTTTAGGTCGTGAGCTCAGAGCTTTAGATGTTATCAACAATTTTGGGTTGTAGTTTACATGAATGACTCCGAGTCATGAGCTCAAGCCTTTAGATTTTATTAACATCTCAGAGATGTGGATGACATGAACAACTCTAGGTTGTGAACTCAATGCTTTAGATGTTATGAACAACACAGGGTTGTAGATGACATGGATGACTCTGGGTTATAAAATCAAGGCTCTAAAGTCTATGAATAACTCAAAGGTGTGGATGAGATGAGCTTCTCTGAGTCATGAGCTCAGGCCTCTATATGATATGAACAACTTAGGGCTATGGATTAGATGAGCTACTCAAGTTCATAAGCTCAGGACTTTGGATGCTACAAATAATCTAAAGTTATAAATGATATGAAGGACTTGGGATCCTATGACCAAAGTCTTCTAGAAGCTATGAACTGCTCAGGCCTTTTGTTTACATGAATGACTCCAAGTCTTGAGCTCAGGGCTCTAGATGTTATGAATAGCTCAAAGTTATGGATGAAATGAATGAGTTGTGATATTGTGTGCTCAGGCCTCTAGATTCTATGAACAACTTAGGGTTGTGGATGACATGAACGACTCTGGGCCTATGCTAAGGGCTCAAGATGTTGTGAAAAGCTTAAGTCTGTGGTTGACTTGAACGACTTAAGGTCGTGATCAAGGCTCTAAATTCTATGAGCAGCTTTAGGTTGTGGATTACATGAGCTACTATGGGTCATGAACATAGGGCTGTAGATGCTATGAACAACTCAAAGTTGGAGATAATATGAATGACTCGAGATCTCGTGAGCTTAAGCCTCTAGATGCTATAAACCACTAAGGGTTGTGACTAATATGAATGATGCTATGTCATGAGCTTAAGCCTTTAGTTGCTATGAACATCTTAGAATTGTGGATGACATGAACAAATCTGGGTCGTGAGTTTAAGGCTCTAGATGTTATTAACAACTTAGGCTTATGGATGACATAAATGACTCTGAGTCATAAGCTCATGCCTTTAGATTCTATGAACAACTAAGGGTTGTAGTAACATGAAAGACTCCAATTTGTGAGCTCAAGGCTCTAGATGTGATGCACAACTTAAGGTTTTTGATGAAATGAAAGACTCCGACTCTTGAGCTCAGGGCACTAGATGCTATGAACAACTCAGGGTAATAATTGACATGAATGAATTTGGGTCATGAGCTAAGGCCTCTCGATGCTATTAACAACTGAAGATTATGGATACATGAACAATTCTAGGTTATGAGCTCAGGTCTCTAAATTCTATGAACAACTCAAGGTTTTTTTTTTACATGAAAGACTCTGGGATGTGAGTGCAATGCTCTACATACAACGAACAACTAATAGTTGTGATTGACATGAATTACTACGGGTCGTGCGCTTAGGACTCAAGATGCTATGAAAAATTCAGGGTTATGGATGACATGAACAACTCCGGGTCGTGAGCTCAGGGCTGTAGATGTTATTAACAACTTTGGGTCATGAGCTTAGGCCTCTAGATTCTATGAATAGATAAGAGATGTGGTTGAAATGAATGACTTCAAGTTGTGACTTTAGGGCTCTAAATGCTATACATAGTTTTAGGCTGTCGATCACATGAAAGACTCAGGGTCATGATCTTAGGGCTATACATGCTATATGTTAGCCCAAGGGTTCTCCTAATCGGGTTTTGATAATAACAAACCATGGTTAAGTGACTAATTGGGTTGAATGGTAAAGAATCTTAAGTATAAATTCGGAAATTCATCAAAGGACCAAATAGATACAAGATCAAGACTTTTGGAAGAATTTTGATCATAGGAAACGAATATAAGATGAATGCATGGGTGCACTTAGGTTTTTCATACCATTTCATGCATCTTTGAAAACTCGATTTACCCTTTAAAATTCCAATTTCATTAAAACTCAAGTTTTATCAAATATACCTTAGGAAAAATGTTTTAAAATTGGCATATTAATTCACCTAAAGACCTTGCCTAAGTGTTAGAAAAGAAAGGAATTGAAAAAGAAAGGTTTTCAAGGCCAAAAGGCTAAACAGATCAAGGCTCTGGCCAATCAGCTCAATCGGTTGGGGAACCCATCAACCGATTTCCCTTGTCCGATCAAGGTCCGATCGAGGGGTGCCAAAAACACTACGGTCGAGGCAACGATAACCTACCAAAGCATTAAATGCTCCAACGGCTAGTGATCTGGTTAACCCCCAACGCGACCGATCGAGGCTACCTGATTACCACTCAAAAAGTGCTCTTTTATAGCTTGTTATAAACTCTTTTAAACACTTTTGAGTAGTAATTAATACCTCTTAACTCAATTGGCACGTTAAGGACCCTTGCAAATGTTTTTAATCAATTTTTGGCTAGTTTTGGTGTTTTTGGTAGCTTTTTGATCATTGAAGCAAGCCAAGAATGAGAGAGAACTTTGTGCAACCCTTGGGAATGAGTTTCAAAGCCAATCAAGAGATGCAAGGAAGAGGATCAGAGAAAGAAATCCATCATGAAGCAATTTTGCATGGTGATTACTACTCAAAAAGTGTTATTTGATAGCTTGTAATTAACTCTTTTAAACACTTTTGAGTAGTAGTTATCACCTTTTAACCCAATTAACATATTAAGGACCTTTGCAATCAATTCTAATCAAATTGTGTTAAGTTTTGGTGTTTTGATAGCTTTTTTATCACCAAAGCAATC
The DNA here is from genome assembly GCA_940586395.1 of Vitis riparia x Vitis cinerea. Classification (NCBI taxonomy): domain Eukaryota; kingdom Viridiplantae; phylum Streptophyta; class Magnoliopsida; order Vitales; family Vitaceae; genus Vitis; species Vitis riparia x Vitis cinerea. Next base: position 110,580 of record CALNHZ020000207.1, read on the forward strand.
AGAGATTGAGGAGAGTTCTTTGGAATCCATGCAAAAGATGTCCGGACAGGGCGTCCGGACACACCAACGAAGGGCGGCGGAATGTGGGCTGTGGCAGGCTATCGGAATGACGTAGCGAGGCTTGCTAACTTTAGTCAATGATCCGGACAACATATCCGGGTAGGTCTTTTTTAGTGCCGTGTGCTTCTCCTTGAGGGAGTCCGGATAAGGGAGCGCGCCGCGTGTCCTCTTAGGGAATCTGAATGAAGTTGATCTGGATAGCAATGCGCGCTCCGTGTCATCAGGAGGAGGGGTCCCTACACCTTGTACACGCAGACAGTCCCCCTTGCGGCGCGCGGATATCTCACATCTAGAATTCTGTCCGCCCGACGTTTCACCTTCTCTGGATATCTCACTCCCGGATGGGAGAGAAGGGCGTTTCAACTTCCTCGGTCAGACATGTCCGGATCCTCTGATAGCGCTTACCCGGAGAGTTGCGCAGTCATTTTGCACAGTGCCGCGGTGTTCTCCTGAAGCTTCACGATATTTCCGACCGACTTTTTGAGATATTTTATTTTAGATATTTGGTGTCTAAATCCCCAAACTCTCCTTGTAACCCACCTATCATAGGATTCCTTAGTCTTTAAGTAAGAACAAAGGGTGAATAACCTCTTATATATAGTTTGTAATTTCCTTTACAGGATATATATTATGTAGGAGGGGGGAGCTTGTTCTGGGACGCATCCTTTGTACAATTTTGCAAGAAATATATTTTATAGAGCACTTGCTCTATTTTTCCTATATATTTTTGTTTTCTCATTCTTTTTCTTACTAGCTGATTACTACCCAAAAAGTGCTATTTTGCGCCTTTAATTCATTATGTTTTAAGCACTTTTGTGTAGTAGTTCTCCATTTTTATTCCAATTGGCATGTTAAGGACCTAGCAATGACTTCTAATCATATTTGTGGCTAGTTTTAGTGTTTTGACAGCTTTTTGGATCATTAAGACAAGCCAAGTAAAGGAGAGAAGCAAAGAGGAAAACAGAGTGAAGAAAATAGAGGACAACAGCTGCAGTCTTCCTTCACACTTTTGGAGCACTTCCCAAAGTCCATTTTCTACATGCTATATACCATTTCAAAGCTCAGGAAGTGAAAAATCCAACACTTTAAACCGTGTACGATTTGGAGCTGAAATGAGGAAGATATGGCCTTCGGAAGACAACTGCACCAAGCATGTGCGAATTTCGCACAGCAGCCCATGCAAGTGCGAAATCTCCTCTATTTTGCCGACTCCACATGAGATCTTTTCTTCAGATATTTTTGTATAAATTTCCATTATTCTCCTTATAATCCACCAACCATAAGATTTCTTAGCTAGGAAGGTTGGAAAAACTTCTCTATATATATTCCCCTTGCATCCATTGTAATAAATAATATATAAATATATAGAATCGACGAACAGAGCACTTGCTCTATTTTTCCTACATATTTTTGTTTTCTTGTTAGTTTTCTTTCTAGCCAATCTAACTCTAAGGATTTTTTCTCAGAGGATGACTCTTTGTCTCTTGGAGTGAAGAAAGCCGGGTAAGTTTCCTCATGCATAAATTGGAAGTTTTGCTGTTTTAGTTTTTAATGAAGAGAAAGTGTGACCCGTTAATGGTTTTTATCTTTTTAGTTAACTTAAAACTCATTTTAATCACCTGGGCCAACACTTGGTTAGGCAAGTGATCTCCGTCCATGGGGATGCACTGGTTTACCTCTTGCGAGCTTTTGGGAGGTGGTTTAAAGGTAGGATTTTCTAGAATAGCCAACACTTGGTGAGCTTTTGGACTCTAAGGAGACATCCATTAGTTATCTCTTGCGAGTTTGTGAAGGGAAATCCAAGGTTAAAGATCACCTTGAATGGCAAATGCTAGGTGAGAGGCACGAGCCATTGCAAGTTGCATCAGTGAGAGAGAATTAATGTTTGAACCCATTAAGGGGAAGCATCTGTACCACACCGGTTAGAGAATTAACTATATGTTAATTCTCTAAATGCGAGGAAAAGAAACAAGTGACCGGAACTCTCCTTTTTGTATGAGGAATCTGAGCCTAGTGATCTGAAACTCCAAGAAACACTTTTCTTTGTAATTAAAATCAGTTACTATTATTTTTGGTTAGCTTAAAACCAATCTTTGCTCAAACGTCTTTATGTTTTCTTTTAAAGCTAACCTTGAAATGAAAAGGCACCAATTCATCTTTGAATTAATATCATTTGTGAAGTGAAAACCCATCCCAGAGTTCGACCCTAGAGCTGCTATACTATAGTAGCTTTGCTACGCTAGTATGAGGTCATAGGATTTATAAATATTTTTTATTAAAATACCTGACTGGGCACGAATCACTAGCCAAACAAGCTCTGAGGAAGTTTCCTCAGAGAATGAGTGGCTAGACTCTTAGTTCCTTAGAGCTAAGGTTGTCGAGAAAGGTTCCAAGTGCAAGAATTTATAGCTTTGTGGTTTCAGCCATTAAAGAAGAGAAAGTGTGATCCTTTAATGATTTCTATGTTTTTAGTTAACTTAAAACACTATCAATTCACTTGAGCCAACACTTGGTAAGGCAAGTGATCTCCGTCCATGGAGATTCACTAGTTTACCTCTTACGAGCTTTTGGGAAGTGACTTGAAGGTAGGATTTTCTAGAATTGCCAACACTTGGTAAGCTTTTGGACTCCAAAGAGACGTCCATTAGTTATCTCTTGCGAGCTTGAGAAGGGAAGTCCAAAGTTAAAGATCACCTTGAATGGCAAATGCTAGGTGAGAGGCACGAGCCATTGCAAGTTGCATGAGTGAGAGGGAATTAGAGCTAAAATCCATTTAAAGGATACATCTGTATAGCACCGATTAGAGAATTGACTATATGTTAATTCTCTAATGCGAGGAAATGGACCAAATGACCGGAGCTCTGTTTTTGCATAAGGAATCTCCCCTATGAACCCAAACCTCCAAGGAATGTTTTTCTTCATAAGTAATTTCCATTACTTTCTTTTTAGTTAGCTTGAAACAAAACCTCATTTAACCAAAGTTTGTGTTTTATTTCTTAAGCTAACCTTGAAATGAAAAAGTACCAATTTAACTTTGAATTGGTATCAGTTGTGAGTTGAAGACCCTTCCCAAAGAACGATCCTAGAGCCACTATGCTATATTAGCTAAAGCTATCCTAATGCATGGTGATATAGGTTATAAATTTTGTTGATTACTCTCTCAATCAAAGAGCACCAGCTGGACATGAATCAACTGAGACACCAATTGGGAACGAATCACATGGTGATGCGAAATCTTCACATGCTATGCAAAATTCAAAGGACAACAGTTGCAAGGAAAATTTGGAGCACTTCCTGGAGTCCATTATCTACATACTATATCCATTTTGAAGCTCGGGAAGTCAGGAGTCCAACGCTTCAAACGGTGTGCAATTTGGAGCTGAAACGAAGAAGTTATGGCCAAATTGAAGGCAACTGCGTAAAGTTGAAGAGGAATTTCGCATTGACATTTCCTGATGCGAAAATTTTCGCATTGACATTCCCTGATGCGAAAATTTTTGCAGCACACTTTCCTAATGCGAAAATTTTCGCACTGACTTTCTCCAATGCTAAATTTTTCACACCACCTTTCTCCAATGCGAAAATGTAATAGTTAGATATTTTACACCGACTCTTTTAGATTTTTTACCTTAAGATATTTGGTGTAATTATCAATTCTCTCCTTGTAATCAGTTGAAGATCTTTTAAGATATTTAGGATATCTAATTAAGAGGTTGAAAATATCTCTCTTTATATATCCTAAGATATCTCCTTGTAATATCTATCCCCAACACAATTCCATATCTTAACCATCTCTGATACCTCTCGTCTCTCTGAAGAGGGGAAGATATTAGAGAGGGGATCACTTGTACATGTTTTTAGTAAGAAATATATAGAGTGTTGCTCTACCTTACCTTCTCATTTTGATTGTATTTTTCATTCTAACCAAACAACCTCTGAAGATGTTTTCTCAGAGGATGAGTGGCTAGACTTTTTGTGTTTCTTGGATTAAAGGGAGCTTGGTAAGGGACCCGGATACAAAGGTAAGAGTTTTCCTTGTTTCAGTTTTTAATGAAGAGGAATTTGTGACCCGTTAATGGCTTTTATATTTTTAGTTAACTTAAAACGCCTTAAAATCACCTGGCCAACACTTGGTAAGGCAAGTGGACTCCATCCATTGAGTTACACTAGTTTATCTCTTGCGAGCCTCTGGTAGGTGATTTAAAGGTAGGATTTTCTAGAATAGCCAACACTTGGTAAGCTTTTGGACTCTAAGGAGACATCCATTAGTTATCTCTTGCGAGCTTGTGAAGGGTATTCCAAGGTTAAGGATCACCTTGAATGGAAAATGCTTGGTGAGAGGCACGAGCCATTGCAAGATGCATCAGTGAGAGGGAATTAGCGTTGAAACCATTAATGGGAAGCAACTGTAACACACCGGTTGGGAGGATAACTATAGCTTAAATCCCTAATGCGAGGAAAGATCCAGAAATCTCCATTTTTGTGTAAGGGGCCTGAACCTAGTGATCTGAAAATCCAAGAGACCCTTTTCTTTGTAATTAAACTCAGTTACTATTTTTGGTTAGTTTAAAACCGACCTTTTCAAACCAAAGTTTATGTTTTCTTTTAAAGCTAACTTAGAAAGAAACAGCACCAATCCAATTCTTTAAACTAATATCAGGTGTGAAATGAAAACTCATTCCAATGAACGATCCTAGAGCCACTATGCTATGCTAGCTGAGTGTCACAGGATGCTTCAAATGACCCTCCCCATGGGCTTATATAGGAGGAGGGAAGCTTCTGGAGACTCCTGGAGCCATCTACACTAAGCCATTGGTGGGAAGAGTGTGGAAGGTTCTAGAAATGCCTAGAGATGTCCACACATCTCTACACTATGGTAGAAGGCATGAGAGGAGTCCAGGGCTTTCTAGAGAATTCTAGAGATTTCTTGTACATAAGGATGTACATAGATTAGTGTAGGGAGTTCTAGAATATTCTTGATTTGTAAGGAACCCTCCAAGGTTCTAGAGAGTTCCCTTGGTGCCTATAAATAGGTGAGGGCCTCATTTGGCCAAGGCACCACCCAAATCACTTCCTAACCAAGCAAGTGAACATCCAAGCACTTGTAAAGGCTTTCTTGAGTTAATAGAGCTTCCATTCTTTAAGGAGTGCCTACCAAGCTTCTTAAGCTTTTGAGTCGTGAGTGTCTTAGCCTAGCAAGCTAAGCATTGGGGAGAAGGCTGACTTAGCAAGATCAAGGGTCTTGGCTTGTCTAAGTGCCGCACGAGCTTAGTGAACGACTAAGTCCGTGACAAGTGGTATCAGAGCGCGGTTACGAGGTGGGCATATCAAAGGAAGCATGTCGGGCTCTAACGTGGAGGAGAGTAGCGAGCAAACCCGTGGGAAGGAGACTGAGCCTACTGCACGGGGCAGGGGCAAGAAGGATAAATCTCGTGATGCCATTGCCAACATGGAGGCAAGGTTAGCCAAGGTGGAGCTAGCCATGGCGGACACTCGGGAGGGATTGGACTTGATCGAGCAAGGCATGGAGAAGGGCTTAGAGGATCTAAGGGAGCAGATCCAAGACCTTCGTGAGGGGGTGCAAGTCTCACAAGTTCAGCCAGTGTCACACGAGGAGTTCATGTCCTTCCAAGGTAAGGTCTTAAGCATGCTTGCTAGCATGGAGTCAAGGATAGAGGCCTTGGCCACTCGGATGGAGTCCCGAGACCAGGAGGTTAGGCAAGAGTTGGCCATCTACAAGGCTGCTGTGTCGGCACGGGTCATGGCCACACATGAGGCATCTAGGGTGGAGGTGCCGAAGCCACATGGGTTTAGTGGCAAACGGGATGCCAAGGAGTTGGATAACTTCTTATGGCATATGGAGCGATACTTCGAGGCTATCGCATTGACGGATGAGGCAACTAAGGTGAGAACTGCGACCCTCTACCTTACTGACACAGCTACTCTATGGTGGCGTCGAAGGTTTGCCGATATGGAGAAAGGCATTTGCACCATAGAGACGTGGGAGGACTTCAAGAGGGAGATCAAGAGGCAGTTCTACCCCGAGGACGTGGCTTACCTGGCTAGGAAAAACATGAGGCGTCTCAAGCACACAGGCTCGATACGCGACTATGTCAAGGAATTCTCTTCACTCATGCTTGAGATTCCTAACATGACTGAGGAGGAGTTGCTATTCAACTTCATGGATAACCTGCAAGGGTGGGCCGAGCAGGAATTAAGACGCCGAGGTGTTCAAGACTTAGCCACTGCCATGGCAGTAGCAGAGTCTTTAACAGATTATAAGAGGGAAGACTCCCCCAAGGTTGAGTCTTGGGAGGATAGCCACGCCATGGGTGGGGGAGACGAGGCTTCAAGGGACCACAATGATCCTAAAAAGGGATCAGGCAAGATGCCTAACGTCCGAGAAGGAAGGGGTAAGGCGGAAAGGAAGGAGTTCACGCCTAAAACCAAATGCTTCCTATGTGACGGTCCACATTGGGCACGGGATTGTCCAAAGAGGAAGGCGCTTAATGCCATGATCGAGGAGAGGGAGCAGGAGGATGAAGCACATATGGGCTCAATGCAGCTACTAAGTGCCCTCCAATTCAACCCAAAGCCTAGTACGCCTAAGACCTCCTTACTAGCAGGGGTGCAAGGAAAGGAGGAAAAAGGGGAGCGAGCTGAGGTAGCCCGTACATACATGGAAGAGGTCACCAAGGGAAAGGTGAACTCAATGGGTAAGAGGAAGCAGCACTCTGAGCATAAAAACGTACGGGTCTGCATCCATCTGGAGCCTCACGGGAGAAGGAGGTGAAGAACATCCTGACTGAACGGGTCACCAGGAGACAAGGGGTTCCTCCTGTGATAGAGTATCTAGTCCAATGGAAAGGACTACCTAAGAGGCAGGCAAGCTGGGAACATCTGGATGCCTTGAGAAAGTTCTGGAAACACATCGAGAAGTTTCAGAACGAGGCAACGACGAGGATGTCTACGGCATCGGTGGGGGAGAGTGTCATAGGATGCTTCAAATGACCCTCCCCATGGGCTTATATAGGAGGAGGGAAGCTTCTGGAGACTCCTGGAGCCATCTACACTAAGCCATTGGTGGGAAGAGTGTGGAAGGTTCTAGAAATGCCTAGAGATGTCCACACATCTCTACACTATGGTAGAAGGCATGAGAGGAGTCCAGGGCTTTCTAGAGAATTCTAGAGATTTCTTGTACATAAGGATGTACATAGATTAGTGTAGGGAGTTCTAGAATATTCTTGATTTGTAAGGAACCCTCCAAGGTTCTAGAGAGTTCCCTTGGTGCCTATAAATAGGTGAGGGCCTCATTTGGCCAAGGCACCACCCAAATCACTTCCTAACCAAGCAAGTGAACATCCAAGCACTTGTAAAGGCTTTCTTGAGTTAATAGAGCTTCCATTCTTTAAGGAGTGCCTACCAAGCTTCTTAAGCTTTTGAGTCGTGAGTGTCTTAGCCTAGTAAGCTAAGCATTGGGGAGAAGGCTGACTTAGCAAGATCAAGGGTCTTGGCTTGTCTAAGTGCCGCACGAGCTTAGTAAACGACTAAGTCCGTGACATGAGGCTATCCTAGTACATGGTGAAATAGGTTATAAATTTTGTTGATTACTCCCGTCTAAGAACTGAATTAGAAGACACTAGCTGGGACACAGAAATCAAATGGGGTCGTTGCCGGGGATGGTGCCACTTCACAGTGATGTTATCTTTTTAGAATACTTGTGATCTTCATCACAAGTTTGGTGAATTTTCTTTTCCTTTACTAACTTTTTATTTTTTATTTCTTTTTTAGTTTATTTTTTTAATTAGTTTTTATTTAACCATAATTTTCTTTCTTTCTAGAATTGTTTTTCTTGTGTTTTTATTTTTGTTTCATATATTACTAGTTATGTATGCCATATTGGATACGAGACAATGAGGGATGACTTGTGAAAATAAAAAATCCTCACGAAACAGAGTTGGAATTGGAAGTGGAAGTCATGGAAGCTATACCTGAAGATCAGCATAGTCAACATGCTCCAGCTGAAAATCTCAACGCATACCGACCCATGAGGGACTGCATGCATTCGCCTCGTATGAGTCCACCATCATGTATAGTGCCACCTACAGAGCAGCTAGTGATCTGACCACATATTGTGCCACTTCTACCTATTTTTCATGGGATGGACCATGAGAATCCCTACTAGCATATCAAGGAATTTGAAGAAGTTTGTAACACTTTCCGAGATGGAGGTGCTTCAATCGACTTGATGAGGCTTAAGCTATTTCCTTTCACTTTAAAGGACAAGGCTAAAGTCTGGCTTAATTCTTTAAGGTCAAAGAGTATCCGATCTTAGATTGATTTGCAAGCTGAATTTCTCAAGAAATTTTTCTCGACTCACAGGACAAACGGCTTGAAAAGGCAAATCTCAAACTTTTCAGCTAAGGAGAATGAGAAATTCTATGAATGTTGGTAAAGATACATGGAAGCTATCAACGCTTGTCCTCACCATATCTTTGATACATGGCTATTGGTGAGCTATTTTTATGAGGGTATGTCTTCCTCAATGAAGCAAATCTTAGAAACAATGTGCGGAGGAGACTTCATGAGTAAGAATCCGGAGGAAGCCATGGATTTCTTGAGTTATGTAGCTGAAGTTTCAAGAGGATGGGATGAGCCCAATGCCAGAGAAGTGGGAAGAATGAATTCTCAACCAAATGCTTCAAATGCTAAGGCTAGGATGTATACTTTGAATGAAGGAACTGATATGAAAGCAAAGTATGCAGCTATGGCAAGAAGAAGAATGGAGGAACTTGAAGTGCATGCCATTTCAGACACATCAAAGCAAGCTAGGCCATGTTCAATGTGTCAATCTTTTGAGCACTTGGTGGATGAGTGTCCTATGATGCCAGCTATGAGAGAAATGTTTGGGGATCAAGCAAAATTTATTGGACAATTCAAGCCCAATAATAATGCTCCGTATAGCAACATGTACAATTCAAATTGGAGGAACCATCCAAATTTCTCTTGGAAGCCAAGGGCACCTCAGTACACGCAACCTGGCCAAGCACCCCCGCAAGCTTCAAATCTTGAACAAGCCATTCTGAATCTTAACAAGGTCATGGGAGACTTTGTTGCAGACCAGAAATCCATCAATGATCAATTCATGCAAGTAAATGCTCAGATCAAGAAAGAAAATTCTCATATCAAGCAAGAATTGGCCAATAGAGACAGAAGGATGGATGGGAAGCACAATGATCTATCTCATAAGATAGATAATCTCCAGTACTAGATCTCAAGGCTTACCAATCTCAACACAGTGCAAGAGAAAGGAAAATTTCCTTCTCAACCACATCAGAATCCAAAGGCTATCCATGAAGTGCAGGCTTAGGAGGGAGAATCTTCTCAGATGAGGGAAGTCAAAGCAATGATCACTCTAAGGAGTGGTAAAGAGGTTGATCTGCCTACACCCAAGCTAGAGCAAGAACCAAAACAAGAACTAGAGATTGAAGCAGAGAAAGAGAAGAGGGAGGAAAACAAAGGAAAGAAGAAAGGAAGCAGTACAAAGAAGGAGGACCTTGAAGCTAAGGTGAATGAAAAACCGGAGAGGATCATCAATCAAGAAGAAGTGATAAAGAAGCACATGCCTCCACTTTTCCCACAAGCTTTGCATGGCAAAAGGGGAATCAACAACGCATCAAAAATTCTTGAAGTGTTGAGGCAAGTGAAAGTTAATATCCTTTTGCTAGACATGATCAAACAAGTTCCGACTTATGCAAAATTCCTTAAGGACTTATGCACCATCAAAAGAGGGTTGAATGTGAGTAAAAAAGCCTTCTTAACTGAGCAAGTAAGTTCCATTATACAGTGCAAGTCCTTAATGAAGTACAAAGATTCGGGTTGTCCTATCATATCAGTGATGATTGGAGAGACATGTGTGGAGAAAGCTTTGTTGGACTTGGGAGCAAGTGTGAATTTGTTACCCTACTCTGTCTATAAGCAATTGGGACTGGGAGAGTTAAAGCCAACATCAATCACTCTATCTCTAGTAGATAGATTTGTGAAAATTCCAAGAGGTATGATTGAAGATGTCCTAGTTCAAGTTGACAAGTTCTACTATCCAGTGGACTTTGTTGTTCTTGATATGGATTCGATCGCAAAAGGAACTAACTATATTCCTATCATACTTGGAAGACCATTCCTAGATACTTCAAATGCTATCATCAATTGTAGGAATGGAGTCATGCAGCTTACATTTGGCAACATGACGTTGGAACTCAATATCTTCTATATGTGCAATAAACAATTCCATCAGGGAGAAGAATAAGGACCAGAAGAGGTATGTATGATTGATAACTTAGTGGAGGAGCATTGTGATCAGAAGATGCTAAAAGACTTGAACGAGAATTTTGGGGATCTTGATGAAGGGTTACCTGAACCCTTAGATCTGCTTGCTACTCTGCCTCCTTTAAAGATGAGGGAAGAAATTCTCCTTTTATTCAATGAGGAGGAGACACAAGAAGCCATTAAGGAGGAGCCCCCAAAGCTTATTCAGAAGCCATTACCCACGAAGTTGAAGTATGCATACCTAGAGGAGAATAAGGAGAGCCTGTTGTTATTTCTTCATCTCTTACCACTACTCAGGAGGATTGTCTACTTGAAATCCTCAGGAGATGTAAGAAGGCGATAGGGTGGAAATTTTCAGATTTGAAAGGGATCAGCCCTTTAGTTTGTACTCATCATGTATATATGGAAGAAGAAGCTAAGCCAGTTCGTCAACCCCAACGAAGGTTGAATCCTCACATGCAAGAGGTGGTGCGAGTTGAGGTGCTTAAGCTACTTCAGGCTGGTATTATCTACCCCATATCAGATAGCCCATGGGTGAGTCCTACGCAAGTCATGCCAAAGAAATCAGGGATCACAGTGGTGCAAAATGATAAGGGAGAGGAAGTTTCTACATGCCTCACTTCAGGTTGGAGGGTGTGTATTGATTATAGAAAGTTGAATGTTGTGACAAGGAATGACCACTTCCCATTGCAGTTTATTGATCAAGTGCTTGAGAGGGTCTCAAGTCATCCATTCTACTGTTTCTTGGATGGCTACTCCGGGTATTTTCAAATTGAAATTGTTGTTGAAGATCAGGAGAAGACCACTTTCACTTGTCCATTCGAAACTTATGCATACAAACGAATGCCTTTTGGCTTATGCAATGCACCAGCAACATTCCAAAGATGCATGTTAAGCATTTTCAGTGATATGGTGGAGCGTATTATGGAAGTCTTTATGGATGATATCACCGTATATGGAAGTGCATTTGACGAATGCTTAGTTAATTTGGAAGTTGTGCTGAACCGATGCATTGAGAAAAACTTGGTGCTCAATTGGGAGAAATGTCATTTCATGGTACCCCAAGGGATCGTCCTTGGGCATATTATCTCCAGCCAAGGCATTGAGGTCGACAAAGCAAAAGTTGAACTGATTGTCAAGTTGCCATCGCCAGCAACTGTCAAAGGAGTAAGGCAATTCCTTGGCCATGCTGGGTTCTATAGAAGGTTCATCAAATATTTCTCTAAACTTGCAAGACCTCTTTGTGAGCTATTGGTGAAGGATACTAAATTTGTATGGGATGATCGATGTCAACGAAGTTTTGAAGAATTGAAGTTATTGCTGGCAACCACTCCAATAGTGAGAGCTCCCAACTGGCAATTACCCTTTGAAGTGATGTGCGATGCCAGTGACTTTGCTATATGAGCTATTCTTGGGCAAAGAGAAGATGGAAAGCCCTATGTGATCTACTATGCAAGCAAAACGTTCAATGAAGAGCAAAGAAACTACACAACCACTGAGAAAGAATTGTTGGCTATAGTTTTTGCCTTAGACAAATTCCGCGCTTACTTGGTAGGGTCTTTCATTGTGGTTTTCACTAACTATTCGGCCTTAAAATAGTTGTTGACTAAACAAGATGCAAAAGTGAGGCTGATAAGATGGATTCTCTTGCTTCAAGAATTCAATCTTCAAATCAAAGACAAGAAGGGAGTGGAAAATGTGGTAGCCGACCATCTGTCGATGCTAGCCATAGCACATAATTCCTACAGTTTTCCAATAAATGATGATTTTCCAGAGGAGTCACTCATGTTGATAGAAGCTGCTCCTTGGTATGCTCACATTGCCAACTATTTAGTTATCGAAGAAGTTCCAAGTGAGTGGAAAGCACAAGATAAGAAGCACTTCTTTGCAAAAATTCATGCTTACTATTGGGAAGAGCCATTCCTATTCAAATATTGTGCGGATCAAATAATCCGGAAGTGCGTCCCTGAGCAAGAGCAACAGGGGATCCTCAGTCATTGCCATGAAAGCGCATGTGGAGGCCACTTTGCTTCTCATAAGACAGCTATGAAAGTGTTGCAATTGGGTTTTTTCTGGCCATCACTCTTCAAAGACGCCCTCACCATGTGTAGAAGCTGTGACAGATGCCAGAGGCTTGGGAAATTAACACGTAAGAACATGATGCCTTTCAATCCCATTTTAATAGTTGATCTTTTTTATGTATGGGGCATTGACTTCATGGGACCTTTTCCTATGTCCTTCAGCTATTCTTACATCTTGGTGGGAGTGGATTATGTTTCTAAATGGGTTGAAGCAATCCCGTGTAAGTGAAATGACCATAGAGTTGTTCTCAAATTTCTCAAAGAGAACATCTTCTCCAGATTTGGAGTACCCAAAGCCAAAATCAATGATGGGGGTACTCATTTTTGTAACAAACCATTTGAAATTCTCTTAGCCAAGTATGGGGTGAAGCATAAGGTAGCTACACCTTACCACCCTCAGATTTCTGGGCAAGTTGAGTTAGCCAACTGGGAGATAAAGAACATATTGATGAAAGTGGTGAATACGAGTAGAAGAGATTGGTCTATTAGGCTTCATGATTCACTATGGGCTTACAGGACAGCTTATAAGACCATTCTTGGAATGTCTCCATATCGCCTTAATGGTCACACTTTCTCTTCATTAACAGCTGAAACAACAAAACTACCAATTCTTGCATTTGGGGCCTTACTCGGTTACCTTAGCTCCAAGGAAGTAAAAGCCTAGCCACTCATTCTCTGAAGAAACATCCTCATAGCTTGTTTGGCTAGTAAGAAAAAATAAATACAATACAATCAAAATGAGTAGGTAAGGTAGAGCAAAGCTCTATATTTTACTTCCTTTCAAAACTATACAAAAGTTGTGTCTGAGAACAAGCTCCCCGACATCTCACTGTAATGGAAATTACAAACAATATATATAAGGTTATTTACCCTTTGTTCTTGCTTAAAAACTAAGGAATCCTATGATAGGTGGATTACAAGGAGAGAATGGGGATTTAGACATCAAATATCTGAAGCAAAAAATCTAAAAATGTCAGTCGCAAATATCGGGAAGCACTTAGGAGAATTTCGCAGGCGTGCAAGATGGCTGGGAAATTTTGCAACCTGAAGGACACCATTTCGCAGCCAAAGGCTGATTTCGCAGCCATCCTCTTGTGATTTCGTAGCCAAAGGCTGATTTCACAGCCCGTGAAATTGGCCTTCAGCTTGGTGTGATCTGCTTCCAATGGCTCTAACTCCTTCATTTCAACTTTGAATCGCGCACCGTTTGAAGTGTTGGATTGCTGACTTCCCGAGATTCGAAACAACATATATTATGCATAATTTGAGCTCCAGGAAGTGCTCCAAAAGTGGCTGATAGTTTCTGTCCTCTTGAATGCTTCATGTTAGATTTCTCTCTTTGCTTTCCCTCCTTGCATTCATGATTTGCTTATGGCAAAGGGCTATAAAGCTTCAAAGCTTTGGTTCTTCATGTTACTGGGCTTCCCATTGCTTTGCCATGGATTCCAAAGAACTCTCCTCAATCTTGGATTGCTTTGGTGATCAAATTACTAACAAAAACACCAAAACTTACACAATTTGATTAGAAATGATTGCAAAGGTCCTTAATATGTTAATTGAGTTAACAGGTAATAACTACTACTCAAAAGTGTTTAAAAGAATTAATTAAAAGCTATCAAATAGCACTTTCTGAGTAGTAATCACTGCCCCCAACTGACATATTGCTAGTCCCTTAGCAATAAAGGAGAGAAAAAGTAAACTAAAAGTAATATACTTACAAGATCATGCTTATCACTTCAAAAAATTTTAAGTGGCATGATGATCAAACTCTCACATGGAAACATTAAATAAATATAAACCCAAATTTCAACAAGAGTTATCAAATAACTTGCTAATCACAATTCATAAAGAGAAGGCATTATGTAAATTGAAGCTTTAAAATCATTTCCACTTATGAAGGACCAAACCTTACTCTTCCACAAAAATATAAGTGTTAGTTGATAGTTTCCGAATATAGTATGCTGAAATAATCTCTCTCCCCCAACCTAGTTCTTTTTCAACACTTAGCAAACTGACCAAATTCAATAGGCTAAGAACGCACCCTTTTGTTTCACAATTTTTTATTTTTTTTCATTGTAGGAGTAAGAAGCTTAAAGGCATTCTTTTCTAAATTGTCCATGTAACGGGGGTCCATCGATGACTCCCAACTAATTAAGGTTTAGGGCATCAAGCTTTAAGGATTTTTCAACCACTAACTCCTCGGATTTTACCCCGAACTTTTGAGAATGAATTTTAATACCCAAGCACCTACAGTATGTTAAACTCCACCTATTCACCCTTGTAACGAGCATTAAGGTCGGTGACTCCCAACCAATGAAGGCTTAGGGTACCAGGCTTTAAAGATTTTCACCATATACCCCTCAAACCTTGCTCGGGTTTCAAGGCAAGCAAACATTTTTTCTTTCTTTTCTTTTCTTTTGCAAAGGCTCATTGGCTTTTTATAAGGTGTCCCAACACTATTAAATAAGGTCAAAGGTACCAAGTCTAAATTTTCCTAAGTCAAGAAGGAAATAGTTTCTCATCTTATAATCGGAATCTATTGTGCACAGTGTGTGAAAAGCTTAAAGTGGAAGAACTAAGCTTGAATTCAATAGAAGTTTCAACAACTCATCAACTTTAGTAAGCATAATACAAACTCTAAGTCAAGTGAAAAACAAAAATTCAATTTCTCCCATTTCATTTTGAAAATTTTTCCTTAATACCATGGAGAGTAGAATAAAAAACTTAAAAATTTTTAAAATTAAGCAAAAAGCAACTAAATTACCAAAATAACTTAGCATAAATAACAAAAACTTCCTTCCTTAACTCTCCCCCCAACCAAGCTGAACATTGTCCTCAATGTGGCATGAGCAATTGAGATTATAGGGAGGAAGTGGTACCTCCTAAGTGATATAAATTTCGAGTATTGATTGGAGAAACCACATGTTTCAAAAACAATAAAAGATATGAGTAAAGGAAATAAAATAAAATAATGCTAAGAGTGATAAAAAAGTAATAGATTTGTATTACTTCATTTCATGAAAGTACAAAAAGAGAACAAGTAATACAACTAATCCCAATATATGAAATATCAAAAGCATGGGATTTCAAGTGCTACTATGATAAGGAAATACATAAAGGAAATACAGAATCAAAATATATAAAGGACATATATAAAGGAAACTATGAAAATGATTAGATGGTGGCTGGAGGATGATGTGGAGATGATGGCTCAACTGCCTCCACCTCTCCTGTAATTGGCTCCTCAGGAGGCATAGTCTAATGTACGAAAGGAGGGGCCTATGATGGCTTTGGTGGGATAGGAGTGGCATGCTCAGGAGCTGATATAATACCCAGATGGTGCTAAATCTGCCTCAGGATGGCAGTGTGTTGGGTTTGAGTGGTGATAATTTGCTCTTGATGAGCACTAAGGGCGGTGATCTGCTGAGTGAGAATGCTCTGAGAAGTGGCCAATGCCTGGAAAGTGTGGCATAGGCCTCTATACTCGATAATGGGTATAGAAATCCTTGGCTCAGATGAAGGAGATGGCTCTGATATGGGTGGAATAACAGGGGGAGTCCATGGTGTGGCCTGAGGAGCAGAGGGTGCAACCTTAGGACTAAGCTTTGGAGAGGCCACTATAGGGGCTACATGGGCTGGTGTTCTCATGTCAGCTGGTATCTCAACCAGTTGTGGCTCCTCTAGCTGCTCTAGATATGGAATCTCTAGATGCTCTGGTCCAGCTGGGGCTCCCTGGTCTATACCATAGGCTGTCAAACTCGTCGATTTGTCGAGAGTGAATGTCTCTTTACAAATGCGTCTACGCTCAAGCTGAGGCTCTGCTAGGTATCCCAAATGCTCCAAAATCTGGCATAACAATCTGGGGAAGAGAAATGGAATAGCATCCGCTCAGAGTAGCTTCTTCCTATGGACCTTCTCTTCAAAGTACAAAAGAGCGGCCATGATGAGATGATGAGGGCCAAAGAAGTATCCCTCAGATATCCTGAACAGCGCCTCCAGCAAAACTCCTCTCCTCTACACGCAATACTGAAGTGGAAAGATGTTATGGCGCAGGAGTGCATCAACGAAGAACATGTTGGAAGGGAGCTCCTTCCTCAAGATATACTGGCGCGAGGATGCCCCTCTGGATAGAATATGAACTATGTCGCTCTGTGCAGGATGAGTCCAGACTCGAAAATCCTCTAGACGTGCTGGCTCATAAGGAATACGGAGTGCCTCTGCTATATGTCTGGCTCCCAGAATACCATGGCGTCCGTTTATGGTAAAATGGATGACTGTAGGATCCCGGACCTGGTGTGTGGTCATGGACTGATAGAAGTCCAATGCCACGTGGGGATAGAAAAAATCCCTGGGAGTCAGCAAGTGCTCTATATGATACCTCTGTAGCAGACGGAAGGAATCCCTGAGCTCAGGCTGAAGTCTGAAAGTGGCTATGTCAAAACAGAGCTCAAAGTGGAATGGCCTTGCCCTGCAATCCAAATTACCCTCAATGGGTGGCTGAGTGACCATTGGACATCTGATAACCACCTCAGGAGTCATGCCTGAGGGAATCTAAAACTCTTTGACTGGTGGTTGAGACGGTTGAGGCTTTTTGACAGTTGGTTGAGATGGCCGAGGTTCTGATTCAGACTCTGAAGACGGCTCTGTTAAATCAATTGGGTCTGAGACCTTGACTTTCTTTTTTGGGGGACCGCTACCTGACTTTGGGCTCGGGAAGAGCTCACCCCGGCCATGGTAAGTGACCTCTTTGTCTGATAGCGCCTCATAGGAGGACTCATGGGTGTGTCCTCAACCGGAGGTGGGACGACTGGTGGCCGCGGAGGCTCGGGTGTGGCAGCTTGGATAGGGGTCTCTCTTGGAATTCTCAGGCAAGATGATGGGGACGAGGATTTAGCTCCTCGGGTTCTAGCCATGGCTATCTCAGAGAAGGCGACTGGAGGTGTACGCGGCTTAGCTCAAGCAGAGGGGGGGGGAGGGCAGACGGGAGGGTGCTCTGGCTTGGCTCCTCTTTGGTACCTATTTGAAGTTTAAATGACCGATTAAAAATGAAATAAGGAATTTATAACGTTTAAATAGGATGCCAAGGGACATTTTTCATTTTCGCAGCTAATGGTCGATTTCGCAGCGAGGGGTCGATTTCGCAGCCATTTCGCAAGCATTTCGCAGCTGCGAAATGAGGTGGGGGGCCTGTGAAATGGCACTCGTGTGCCAAAGGGTCGTTTCGCAGCTGCGAAAATTTTCGCAAAGGAGGGTATGAGGCTGCGAAATCATTTCGCAACCATGGGGCGATTTCGCAACGGCTACTTGGGGGCTGCGAAATTATTTCGCAGCCAAGGGCCATTTTCGCAAGGGCCCTTTTTAGGCTGCGAAATTTCGCAGACCATAGATTTTCCTTGCTTTTGAGCTCCTCTTGATTCCTAGCTTCCTTCTTTCAATTTCTTTGCAATTCCTCCTGATTTTGATCATTCAAAAAAATTAATTTACATATAAATAACACAATTTAAGACCAAAATTAAAATCAAAGCAATTAACAAAACTTATAAATTAACACAATTAAACAAAAAATATAGACTTTGGTGAAACCAAGTCCATCTAACCCTTTTCTGATTAGGCTTTTTGTGGCTCAAGGAGGTTGATTTCCTCCTTTTATTGCTTGAATGGCTCAATGAATGGCTTGAGACGATAACCATTGACTTTAAAAGTGTCTGTGCTTTTGGAATTCAGTAATTCCACCACTCCATTGAGATGCACTTGGTGAATAATGAAAGGTCCTATCCGCCTTGACTTGAGCTTCCCAGGAAAGATATGGAGCCTTGAATCATAGAGTAAGACTCTTTGTCCTTTGCAGAATTCTTTGTTGGAGATTAATTGATCATGCCACCTCTTCATCCTCTGTTTTGCAACTTTGGAATTGATGTAAGCATCATTTCTTAATTCCTCCATCTCATTAAGGTCTAAGCACCTCTTTGCCCCAGCTCTGATCAAGTCCATGTTTAACCTCTTGATTGCCCACCAAGCCTTATATTCAACTTCCACAAGGAGATGGCATGCTTTGCCATAGACTAGGCGATAGGGAGACGTGCCAAGAATAGTCTTGTAAGCTATTCTATATGCCCATAATGAATCATGAAGCTTAATAGACCAATCTTTTTTGCTTGTGATCACCACCTTCATCAATATGTTCTTGATTTCCCTGTTTGCTAGCTCCACTTGCCTGGAAGTCTGAGGGTGATAAGGTGTAGCTACCTTATGCTTCACTCCATACTTGGCTAATAGGGTTTCAAAAGGTTTGTTGCAAAAATGAGTACTTCCATAACTGATTATGGCCTTGGGCACCCCAAATCTTGAGAAGATGTTCTCCTTAAGAAACTTGAGAACCACCCTATGATCATTGTGTTTACAAGGGATTGCCTCAACCCATTTAGAAACATAGTCCACCCCTACCAAGATATAAGAGTTACCAAAAGACATTGGGAAAGGTCCCATGAAATCAATGCCCCAAACATCAAAGAGATCAACTATTAAGATGGGGTTTATGGGCATTTGATTTCTTCTTGTAAGCTTCCCAAGCCTTTGGCATCTATCACAGCTCCTACACATGGTGTGGGCATCTTTGAAAAGTGATGGCCAAGTAAACCCTGATTGCAACACCTTCATGGCTATTTTTTGAGAGGCAAAGTGGCCTCCACATGCATTCTCATGGCAATGGCTTGCTTGCATAGTAGATCACATAGGGCTTCCCATCTTCTCTTTGGCCAAGCACAGCTCCTATAGCAAAGTCACTGCATCACACATTACTTCAAAGGGTAGTTGCCAGTTGGGGGCCCTCACTATTGGAGCAGTTGTCAAGAATTGCTTCAATTGATAAAAAATATTTTGACATCTTTCATCCCATATAAACTTAGCATCCTTAGCCAAGAGTTCACAAAGAGGCTTTGAAAGCTTAGAGAAGTCTTTTATAAATCTCCTGTAGAACCCTGCATGGCCAAGGAATTGCCTTACTCCTTTTACAGTTGTTGGGGATGGAAATTTGACAATAAGTTCCACCTTTGCTTTATCAACTTCAATGCCTTTCTCGGAGATGATATGGCCAAGGACAATTCCTTGATGTACCATAAAGTGGCATTTCTCCCAGTTGAGCACCAAGTCCTTTTCAATGCATCTATTAAGAGCCGCTTCCAAATTGACTAAGCATTCTTCAAATGTACCTCCATATATAGTGATATCATCCATGAAAACCTCCATAATTTGCTCCACCATATCACTGAAGATACTAAGCATACATCTTTGGAATGTTGCAGGTGCATTGCATAAACCAAAAGGCATTCTTCTGTAGGCGTATGTTCCAAATGGACATGTGAAAGTGGTCTTCTCTTGATCTTCAACATCAATTTCAATTTGAAAATACCCTGAGTACCTGTCCAAGAAAAAATAGAATGGATGGCTAGAGACTCTCTCCAACACTTGATCAATAAATGGTAGTGGAAAATGATCTTTCCTTGTCACAACATTCAATTTTCTTTAATCAATACACACCCTCCAACCTGAAGTGAGACGTGTAGCAATTTCTTCTCCATTTTCATTTTGAACCACAGTAATCCCTAACTTCTTTGGTACCACTTAAGTAGGACTTACCCAAGGGCTGTCAGATATGGGATATATAATACCTGCTTGAAGTAGCTTCAGCACCTCAACTCGCACCACCTCTTACAAATGAGGATTCAATCTTGTTTGAGGTTAACGAATTGGTTCAACTTCATCCTCCATATATATATGATGTGTACAAACCAAATGACTAATGCCTTTCAAGTAAGATATTTCTCATCCTATTGCTTTCTTACACCTCTTAAGAACTTCAAGTAAAGAAATCTCCTGATGAGTAGTAAAAGATGAAGAAATAACAACAGGGCATTGTTTATTTTCTTCCAGGTACGTGTATTTCAACTCCATGGGCAGAGGTTTCAAATTGAGCTTTGGGGTCTCTTCTTTAGCAGCTTCTTGGGCCTCCTCTTTATTGAATAAAAGTAGAATCTCTTTTCTCCTCCTCCAACCTTGTAGAGTAGCAAGCACATCAGCGGGTTCAGGCAACCCTTCTTCAAGATCCCCAAGACTTTCATTCAACTTGTCTTGCATATTCTGATTACAGTGCTCCTCCACTAGAGTGTCAATAATGCATACCTCTTCTGGACCTTCTTCTTCTTCCGGAGTGATTAGCTTTTTGGACATATAAAAGATATTGAGCTCAAGTATCATGTTGCCAAAAGTGAGTTGCATAAGTCCATTCCTACAATTGATGATTGCATTTGAGGTAGCAAGGAATGGCCTTCCAAGGATGATAGGAACATAATTAGCTTCCTTAACAAAGGGGTCCGTATCAAGAACAACAAAATCTACTGGATAGTAGAAATTATCAACTTGAACTAAGACATCTTCTATTATCCCCCTTGGAATTTTCATTGATCTATCAGCTAATGATAGATAATTGATGTTGGATTCAATTCACAAAGTCCCAATTGCTTGTAGACATAGTATGGTAGCAAATTCACACTTGCTCCCAAGTCTAACAAAGCTTTCTCCACTACCTTTCCTCCAATCATGACTGAAATGGTAGGACATCCTGGATCTTTGTACTTCAAAGGAGACTTGCATTGTATGATAGCACTTACTTGCTCCGTCAAGAAGGCTTTCTTATTCACATTTAACCCTCTTTTGATAGTACACAAGTCCTTTAGGAATTTTATATATGTTGAAACTTGTTTAATCATATCCGGCAATGGAATATTGACTTTCACTTGTCTCAATACTTCAAGGATTTCTTATGCATTTCTGATCCCCTTTTTCCCATGCAAAGCTTGAGGAAAAGGTGGAGATGTGTGTTTCTTCATCATTTCTTTCTTAATAAGCTCTTTCTCCGGATTTGCATTCACTGTTGAATCATGGTCTTCTTTCCCTTCACTGATATCTTTCTTCTTTCCTTTCATTTCCTCCATATTCTTTGTCTCCTCTTCTTCTTCCTCTTCAACATGTGGCTTGGGTGTTGGCAACTCAACCTTTTTACCACTCCTTAGAGTGATCAAGGCTTTAACATCTCTCACCTATGAAGATTCTCCCTCATGAGTTTCCACTTCATGGATACCCTTGGGGTTTTGGTGAGGTTGAGAAGGAAATCTACCCTTCTCTTGCACTGTGTTCAAGTTAGTAAGCCTTGAGATTGAGTATTGGAGATTATCTATCTTTTGAGATAAGTCATTTTGCATCCTATCCATCATTTTATTCAATGTATTCTCTACACTGTCAATTCTTTGACTGAGTTAAGCATTGATGAATTTTTAGTCTCCAACAAAATCTCCCACAACCTTGCTGAGATTCACTATTGTGTGTTCAAGACTTGAAGCTTGTTGAGATGGTTGAGCCGACTGTTGGTATTGAGGTGCTCTTGGCTTCCATGAAAAATTTGGATGGTTCTTCCAACTTGAGTTGTAAGTATTTCCATACGAAGCATTGTTATTGGGCTTGAATTATCCAATGACATTTGCTTGATCTCCAAACATTTCTCTAGCAACTGGAATTGTAGGGCACTCCTCCACCAAGTGTTCATAAGATTGACAAATAGGACATGGCTTTACATGCACTGGTGTTTCAGCAACAACTTGCACTTCATGCATCTTTTTCAGTTCTAGCTCCTCCAATCTCCTTGTCATAGCTGCAAATTTTGCTTTCATATCAACATCTTCATTCAGGTGTACATCCCAGCCTTAGCATTGAAAGCATTCGGTTGAGACTTCATCTTCCCCACTTCTCCTTTGTTCGGTTCATCCCATCCTCTTGAAACTTCAGCCACATAACTCAAGAAATCCATAGCTTCCTCCGAATTCTTACTCATGAAATCTCCTCCACACATTGTCTCGAGGAGTTGGTTCATTAAGGAAGACATCCCATCATAGAAATAACTCACCAATAGCCATGTATCAAAACCATGGTGAGGACAAGCATTGATGGCTTCCATGTATCTTTCCCAACACTCATAGAATTTCTCATTCTCTTTAGCTGAGAAGTTTGAAATTTGCCTTTTCAAGCCATTTGTTCTGTGAGTAGGAAAAAGCTCTTTGAGGAATTTAGCTTGTAAATCAGTCTAAGTATGGATACTCCTTGGCCTTAAAGAATTAAGCCAAATCTTGGCCTTATCCTTTAAAGTAAAAGGAAATAGCTTAAGCCTCATCAAGTTGATTGAAGCTCCTCCCTCTTGGAATGTATTACAAACATCTTCAACTTCCTTGTTATGTGCATAGGGATTCTCACTTTCCATCCCATGGAAAGTTGGTAGAAGTGGAACAATATGTGGTCTAATCATTAGCTGCTCTGTAGGGGGCACTATACATGATGGTGCACTAATACGAGGTGGATGCATGCGGTCCCTCATTGATTTGAATTCATTGGGATTGTCCTGATGACCAGGGTGACTATGCTGATCTTCAGGTGTAGTTTCCATGATATTCAAGATCAATTCCAATTCCTTGTTATGAGGTGTTTCACATTTAACAAGCCTTCCTCCACTATCTCGTATCCAATTTGGCATACACAACTAGTATCAACTGTAACAAAAACAAAAACAAAAGAAAACAAAAGAAAACAAGACTACAAAAAGACTTAGATTAACTAAAATTAAATTAAAATATGTGTTAGAATATGAACAAGTGAAAGAAACAATTAAAAGAGTTAGTAAAATGAAAGAAACATCACCAAACTTGTGATGAAAATCACAAGTAATATGAAATAATATCACTGTGAAGTTGGCACCTTCCCCGACAACGGCGCCATTTGATAAGTTCCAAATTGGTGTACCTTGAGTTTGGTCCTCAGACATGAGTAATCAACAAAATTTATAACCTATATCACCATGCATTAGGATAGCTTTAGCTAATATAGCATAGTGGCTCTAGGATCGTTCACTGGGAAGGGTTTTCAACTTACAACTGATACCAATTCAAAGTTAAATTGGTGCTTTTTCATTTCAAGGTTAGCTTAAGAAGAAAACATAAACTTTGGTTGAAAAAGGATTTGTTTTAAGCTAACTAAAAAGAAAGTAATGGAAATTACTTATGAAGAAAAGCATTCCTTGGAGTTTTAAGTTCACAAGGGAGGCTCCTCATGCAAAAATAGAGCTCCGGTCACTTGAATCTTTTCCTCGCATTAGAGAATTAACATATAATTAATTCTCTAACCGGTGTTGTACAGATGCTTCCCTTTAATGGATTTCAGCACTAATTTCCTCTCATTGATGCAACTTGCAATGGCTCGTGCCTCTCACCTAGCATTTGCCATTCAAGGTGATCATTAACCTTGGACTTCCCTTCTCAAGCTCGCAAGAGATAACTAATGGATGTCTCCTTAGAGTCCAAAAGCTTACGAAGTGTTGGCAATTCTAGAAAATCCTACCTTCAAGTCACCTCCCAAAGGCTCGCAAGAGATAAACTAGTGCATCTCCATGGACGGAGATCACTTGCCTTACCAAGTGTTGGCCTGGGTGAATTGAAGGTGTTTTAAGTTAACTAAAAACATAGAAATCATTAATGGGTCACACTTTCTCTTCATTAACAACTGAAACAACAAAACTACCAATTCTTACATTCGGGGCCTTACCCGGCTACCTTAGCTCCAAGGAAGTAGAAGCCTAGCCACTCATTCTCTGAGGAAACATCCTCAGAGCTAGTTTGGCTAGTAAGAAAAAGTAAATACAATACAATCAAAACGAGTAGGTAAGGCAGAGCAAAGCTCTATATTTTACTTCCTTTCAAAACTATACAAAAGTTGTGTCTGAGAACAAGCTCCCCGACATCTCACTGTAATGGAAATTACAAACAATATATATAAGGCTATTTACCCTTTGTTCTTGCTTAAAAACTAAGGAATCCTATGATAGGTGGATTACAAGGAGAGAATGGGGATTTAGACATCAAATATCTGAAGCAAAAAAATCTAAAAATGTTGGTCGCAAATATCGGGAAGCACTCAGGAGAATTTCACAAGCGTGCAAGATGGCTGCGAAATTTCGCAATTTAAAGGACACCATTTCGCAGCCAAAGGCTGATTTCACAGCCTGCAAAATTGGCCTTCAGCTTGGTGTGATCGGCTTCCAATGGCTCTAACTCCTTCATTTCAACTCTGAATCATGCACCATTTGAAGCGTTGGATTGCTGACTTCCCGAGATTCGAAACGACATATAGTATGCATAATTTGAGCTCCAGGAAGTGCTCCAAAAGTGGCTGATAGTTTCTGTCCTCTTGAATGCTTCATGTTAGATTTCTCTCTTTGCTTTCCCTCCTTGCATTCATGATTTGCTTATGGAAAAGGGCTACAAAGCTTCAAAGCTTTGGTTCTTCATGTTACTGGGCTTCCCATTGCTTTGTCATGGATTCCAAATAACTCTCCTCAATCTTGGATTGCTTTGGTGATCAAATTACTAACAAAAACACCAAAACTTACACAATTTGATTAGAAATGATTGCAAAGGTCCTTAATATGTTAACTGTGTTTAAAGGTAATAACTACTACTCAAAAGTGTTTAAAAGAGTTAATTACAAGCTATCAAATAGCACTTTTTGAGTAGTAATTACCTAGTCTATGGCAAAGCGTGCCATCTCCCAGTTGAAGTGCAATACAAAGCTTGGTGAGCAATCAAGACACTCAACATGGACTTGAACAGAGCTGGCATGAAGAGATTTCTAGACCTTAATGAGATGGAAGAATTGAGAAATGATGCCTATATCAATTCAAACATTGCAAAACAGAGATTGAAAAGGTGGCATGATCAGTTAATCTCCCGCAAACAATTTCAGAAGGGACAAAGAGTCTTGCTTTATATGACTCTAAGCTCCATATCTTCCCGGGAAAATTGAAATCAAGATGGATAGGTCCGTTTACTATCCATGAAGTCTATTCAAATGGAGTAGTTGAGCTACTCAGCAATACCGAGACTTTCAAAGTCAATGGCCAACGTCTGAAGCCATTCTTGGAGCCATTTTCTAAAGACAAGGAGGAAATCAACCTCCTTGAACCACATCAAGCCTGAAGAAAAAATGGTTAGATGGGCTTAGTTTGTCGGAAGACACTAAGTCCATAGTTTTTGAATTTTTACTTGTTGTTTTGTTTTAAATTCTTAAAATTCAAGTTTTATAGATTTGATATATGTTTTTAAGTTAGAATTCCTAGCTTTAATTTTATTTTAATACAACTTACATTAAATTTTTTATGATCAAAACAGGGGAAGTAAAAAATAGAGGAAAACAGAGCACTTCGCAAGACAAAAAGCCTATGTGAAAAATTTTGCATCGGCCATTCTCAGTGCGAACTCACTGCGAAAATTTCGCATCAGCTTCGCACCGCCAATTCTCAATGTGAAAATTTTCGCATCAGCTTCGCACCGCCAACTCTCAATGTGAAAATTTTTGCATCACAATTTCGCATCAGAAATTCCAATTTCGCATCAGCAATCTCCATTTCACATCAGCAAACACCATTTCGCATCGGCCAAAAGTCAATGCAAAAAATTTCGCATCAGCCACTAGCCATGCGAAACGCCAACGGTCACTTAACGGCCAAAAGGGAAGCCAAAAGTCATTTGAATTTCCTATTTAAAGGCCTCCAACTCACCATTTGGCTCAAGCGTCCTCTGTTGCGAAGAGTTCACTGCCGCCTTGTGAAGCAAATTCCTCACCAATCCATGCCTCGCGGCCACCAAGGAGAAGAAGAGCAATCCGTCTCTCGTCCATATCAGCTATGGTGCGCACCAGAGGGGGCTATATAGACCCGTCCGCATCTTGCGAGGCTCGGCCAAGCACCTCTACTCCTCCGGATCCATCTTAGGCCCTGACCGTGCCATCTCCTGAGAGTAGAGTGCCTTCTAGCCCTCCTCAGCGCTGGTATTCGACATGGAGACCACCAATTTCTCCGCCCCCAAAGCCATCAGTACGTTGTGTTCCACCAAAATAGAGCCAGGACCTCGGGCCCTGGAGAGACATCTAGTCAGGCTCCAGCCAATTCTCAAGCCCTAGAAGATATTTAGAGACCTTCAGGCATTGCTCCTGAAGTCATCATCAAGAGACCAATGGTTACTACGCCACCCATTCCAGGCAATTTAGATTGTAGAGCCAAGCCATTTCACTCTGATCTTTACTTCGATAAGGAGGCTATGCGACAGCAGCCAGACCTTTGGGATTTGTTTGGATTGCTCCAAAAGTACCATCTCGAGCATCTGATGACTCCCAGAGAGTTTCTCTACCCTAGAGTAGCGATGGATTTCTATCAGTCCATGACTACTCAGGGCGTCCAAGGTTCGACAACCATTCGTTTCAGCATAGACAGACGTCAGGGTATCTTAGAGGCTAGGCATATTGCTGAGGCTCTCCATATTCCATTTTAGCCAAAGGATCCAGAGTAGTTCAGATAGTGGACCTCCACATCTCAGAGAAACATGGTTCGTATTTTATCACGAGGGACTTCTGGAGATACATGCCTGCTACGTAAGGAGCTTCCATCTGAGATGCTCCTAGTAGATGTATTGTTGAGGTCTAACATTTTCCCTCTCCAGCATTCAGTGCAGAGGTGAGGACCTATTTTGGATGCATTATACAGGATATATATGGGTTTCTATTTTGGTCCACACCATCTTATCATGGCCACTTTTCTATACTTCAAGGAGAAAGTGCATAGGAATAAGCTACAACGAGCTGACGTGATTCCATTACTATTTTTTAGGCTTCTCTACCATATATTGGAGCATATGGGCTACCCTATTGAGCCCCATCTCGAGCGCTGTCACCATTGCCGAGAACATTTCACTCTCGACCAATGGACACAGCTAGCAGAGAGGAATTCAACCGAATTAGCACATGAAGTAGTACCTCCAGTGTTAGTACCTCTAGTACCAGCACAGCCTGACCAGGCACAGCAGGACGAGCAGCCCACAGAGTCTATTCCATCCACCCCTGCTGCACTATCTATGCCTCAGGCTGCCTCTACTGATCCTCCAGCTACACCGCCTATTCAACTAGCTGTACCTCCTCCATCACAGGATTTTATCACCATTTTTTGCTCAGAGTTTCGTGGCATGGTATTATTATTCAGAACACTCAACACCACACATGACGCTCTATTCCGGAAGATGATAGACATCCGAGATCAGCAGGATCAACATTTTATTATTCTTGACCAGCATACTGCTATCCTTCGTCAGATACAGTAGCATCTGGGTCTTGCACCACCTCAGACTGATATTCCTGGACCATCAGAGTAGAGAGCTCCAGCTGAGGAGACGATTCCACCTGCAGAGACTGTCACAGCTGATGTCCCACCTCAGGCCACTCACGAGATAGTCCCAGAGCCATCATGTCCACCAGAGAACCCCGCTCCTTGATCATTTCTTTATATTGTAGTTACTTAGTATATTAGTTGATATTATATATTCTAGGATTGGATGTATTACATGATCATTTCATTGTACTTTCTCAGAGTAATATATACATATGATTTTTGTTTATACTTGGAATTCTCTTTTCTATCTCCTTTACTCATTAATCTTTTTTTTTTTAATCATGTGGTTTCTCCTATACGACTTAGACTCCATGTCACTTAGGAGGTACCACTTCCTCCCTTTATTTTTAATCGTTCTTGACACATTAAGGACAATGTTGATCTTGGTTGGGAGGAGAGTAAAGGAAGGAAATTGTTAATAATGCTAAGTTATCTTGTTAATTTAGTACTTTTTGCTTAATTTTTAAATTTTTTAAAATTTTTCCTAATTTTAAAAGTTTTACTCTACTCTACATGGTTATTAAGGAAAAATTCTCAAAATGAAATGAGAGAAATTGAATTCTTACCTTTTTATTTGAATAGTAGAGTCGTATTATGCTTATTGAGGTTGATGAATTATTGAAACTCCTATTGATTCAACCTTATTTCTTCCACTTTAATCTTACCACACACTATGCACTTTAGATTCCTATTATAAGATGATAAACTTTCTTACCTCCTGAACTTAGGAAAATTCAGACTTGGTACCTTTGACCTCGTTTTAAATAGTGTTGGGACACCTTATAAAAGGCCAATAAGCCTTGAAAAAAAAAAAAGAGAGAGAGAAAAAGAACAAAGTGTTTTACTTGCTTTGAAAATCGAGCAAGGTCCAAGGGGTATATGGTGAAAATCTATTAAACTTGGTGCCCTAAGCCCTAAGCCTTACAAGGGTGAATAGGTGGAGTTTAACATATTGTAGGTGCTTAGGTATTAAATTCCAATTTCAAAAGTCCGGGGTAAAATCTGAGGAGTTAGTGGTCGAAAGATCTTTAAAGCTTGATGCCCTAAACCTTGATTGGTTGGGAGTCATCGATGGACCCCCGTTACATGGACACTTTAGAAAATAATACCTTTAGCATTGCACTCCTACAAGAAAAAAATTGTGAAATAAAAGAGGTGCGTTCTTAGCCTATTGAAAGTGGTCAGTTTGCTAAAGTCTGTGAAAGAACTAGGTTGGGAGGAGAGATTAGTTCAGAGTAATATATTCGGAAGCTAATAAATAACACTTAGATTTTTGTGGAAGAGTACTGATTGAGCCTAGGAGAGTGGAAATCCTATCATGACTTAAATTTGCATAATTCTCACTCTTTATGAATTATGATCAGGTAAGATTTTTTTATATCCTCTTGTTGAAGGATGGGTTTTGCTTCTTTAATGTTCCATATGAGAGTATGTTTTGAAATCATGCCACTTATGATTTTTTGGAGTGATCAGCATGATTTTGTAAATTATATTACTATCTTAATTTTTGTTTTGTTTTTCTCTCCTTCATTGCTAAGGGACTAGCAATATGTCGGTTGGGGGGAGTGATTAATACTCAAAAAGTGCTCTTTATAGCTTGTTATAAACTCTTTTAAACACTTTTGAGTAGTAATTAATACCTTTTAACTCAATTGGCACGGTTAAGGACCCTTGCAAATGTTTTTAATCAATTTTGGGCTAGTTTTGGTGTTTTTTGTAGCTTTTTGATAATTGAAGCAAGCCAAGAATGAGGGAGAACTTTGTGCAACCCTTGGGAATGAGTTTCCAAGCCAATCAAGAGATGCAAGGAAGAGGATCAGAGAAAGAAATCCATCCTGAAGCAATTTTGCATGGTGATGTGAAATCTTCACATGCTATATGAAATTCAAAGGATAGCAGTTTCAAGGAAAATTTGGAGCACTTCCTGGATTCCATTGTCTACATACTATATATTATTTCGAAGCTCGGGAAGTCAGGAGTCGAATGCTTCAAACGGTGTGCAATTTGGAGCTAAAACAAGAAGTTATGGCCAATTGAAGGCAACTACACAAAGCTGAAGAGGAATTTCGCATTGACATTTCCTGATGCGAAAATTTTCGCATTGACATTCCCTGATGTGAAAATTTTCGCACGGACTTTTCCCAATGCGAAAATTTTCGCAGCACACTTTCCCAATGTGAAAATTTTCACACTGACTTTCTCCGATGCAAAATTTTTCACACCACCTTTCTCCAATGCGAAAATGTAATAGTTAGATATTTTACACCGACTCTTTTAGATTTTTACCTTAAGATATTTGGTGTAATTATCAATTCTCTCCTTGTAATCAGTTGAAGATATTTTAATATATTTAGGATATCTAATTAAGAGGTTGAAAATATCTCTCTTTATATATCCTAAGATATCTCCTTGTAATATCTATCCCCGACACAATTCCATATTTGAACCATCTCGATACCTCTCATCTCTCTGAAGAGGGGAAGATATTAGAGAGGGGATCACTTGTACATGTTTTTAGTTAGAAATATATAGAGTGTTGCTCTACCTTACCTTCTTGTTTTGATTGTATTTTTCATTCTAGCCAAACAACCTCTGAAGATGTTTTCTCAGAGGATGAGTGGCTAGACTTTTTGTGTTTCTTGGATTGAAGGGAGCTTGGTAAGTGACCTGGATACAAAGGTAAGAGTTTTCCTTGTTTCAGTTTTTAATGAAGAGGAAGTTGTGACCCGTTAATGTTTTTTATATTTTTAGTTAACTTAAAACGCCTTAAAATCACCTAGGCCAACACTTGGTAAGGCAAGTGGACTCCATCCATTGAGTTACACTAGTTTATCTCTTGTGAGCCTCTGGTAGGTGATTTAAAGGTAGGATTTTCTAGAATAGCCAACACTTGGTAAGCTTTTGGACTCTAAGGAGACATCCATTAGTTATCTCTTGCGAGCTTGTGAAGGGAAATCCAAGGTTAAGGATCACCTTGAATGGCAAATGTTAGGTGAGAGGCACGAGCCATTGCAAGATGCATCAGTGAGAGGGAATTAGCGTTGAAACCATTAATGGGAAGCAACTATAACACACCGGTTGGGAGGATAACTATAGGTTAAATCCCCAATGCGAGGAAAGATCCGAAAATCTCTATTTTTGTATAAGGGGCATGAACCTAATGACTTGAAAATCCAAGAGACCCTTTTCTTTGTAATTAAACTCAGTTACTATTTTTGGTTAGTTTAAAACCGACCTTTTCAAACCAAAGTTTATGTTTTCTTTCAAAGCTAACTTAGAAAAGAAAAAACACCAATCCAATTCTTTAAACTAATATCAGGTGTGAAATGAAAACCCATCCCAGTGAACGATCCTAGAGCCACTATGCTATGCTAGCTGAGGCTATCCTAGTACATGGTTAAATAGGTTATAAATCTTGTTGATTACTCCGTCTAAGGACTGAATTAAAAGACACTAGCTGGGACACATGAATCACTACTTTTTGTTATTTTTGGCTCCTGAGCGTAGAAACCTATAAATTGAGATCTCTACTTCATTTATTAACTAGAGAACACTTGCAATCAATTTTCTACCTACCTATTCTTGGCCTAAAAGCTCTCATTTCTTTCTTAGTGCATTAAAACCATCACTTGCATATCTTTTAGTGCACCCTTGTGAGTCATCGTAGCTTTGTTTGTATTTGAGCTATCTTTGAGCTAAGTTGAGGGTTGCCTTTTTGTAAAACTTGAGTGTTAAAGACTTCAAGAGGTTTGAATCTTGAAGGGATTGTGTAAGAGCCCATTGGATCTAGAATCCAAGTGTAAAGGATTGGAAGATTGGTTGAAGCTTCAAGCTAGTGGAACCCTCACTCGATTAGGAGATTGAGGAGAGTGAACGTAGGCAACGAAGTGCCGAACCACTATAAAAATTCAAGTTTGAGTTCTCTAACTCTATCTCTTTATTTCTTGTTTATAGTGTGCTTGAATTGTTGTATTGAAAAAGTTTACAAAAAACCAATTCACCCCCCTCTTGGGTGTTTTTCTCCTTTAAGCATAGCTTTTATTTTCTTAATTGGTATTAGAGTTAGACCTCTTATTTAAGACTTAATCCTCTACGAGGAAATGGCTATTCAATCAAGCTCATCTCAAACTGAAAATTTTACAAAATGTAGAGCTCCATTTTTTACGGGAACTAACTATCCCTATTGGAAAACTAGAATTGGAAAACTAGAATGAATTGGTATTTACAATCAACCGATTTAGAAATATGGGACGTCATTGAAGGTGACCCAACTTTTCCCACTAAACCAATTGATGGAGTCTTGGTTCCAAGACCTAAGATAGAAGAAATTTTCAATTAAATGCTAAGGTTGTTTTTACTTTGCAATGTGTTATGGATAGAAATGAATATAATAGAATATGTCAATGCAAATCGACTAAAGAAATCTGGAGATTACTTGAGATAACTCATGAAGGAACAAATCAAGTGAAAGAGTCAAAAATTAATTTACTTGTTCATGACTATGAATTGTTTTCAATGAAAGAAAATGAGACTATTTTTGAGATGATCACTAGGTTCACCGACATTGTCAATGGTCTTAAAGCTTTGGGAAAAACCTACAAGGAATCCGAGATGGTAATGAAGATATTGAGGTCACTCTCATAAAAGTGGCATACTAAGGTCACCACAATTTAAGAAGCAAAAGACTTGACTCAGCTACCTATGGAAGAGCTCATAGGGTCATTGATGACATATGAGATTAACTTGGCATATAAGCTACAAGTGGGTGAAGACATTCATAGCTCTCAAAGCTACAACCAAGGAAGAAGAAGATGTTGAAAAAGAAAAACCAAGTGAGGAAGATGATGATTTAGCCCTCATCACAAGAAGCTTAACAAATACATGAGAAGTGAAAGGTTTAGAGGAAGAAAGTTCAACTCTAGAAGAGACCTTTCTAGAAAGGAATCCTCATCTCATGGTGACAAGGAGAAATGAAAAAAGAAAAGAGATTTGGCATGTTTTAAATATAAAAAATTGGGACACATCAAATATGATTGTCCTCTCTACAAAATTGAAGCCAAGAGAATAATGAAAAAGGCAATGATGGGCACTTGGAGGGAAAGGGAAGAATCCTCCGAAGAAGAAAATGAGAAAGAAGTGGCAAACATGTGCTTCATGGCAATAGATGAACTTGATGAGGTAAACTCTAACTTTAGTGATGAATATATGCATGATGCTTTTGAAGAATTATATGAGAATTTGAAAAACTTAGTTTGAAAAATAATTCTCTTAAAAAGAAAATTCAAGAACTTGAAGAAGTGAAAGAAAAAATTTCAATTGTTGAAATCTCTAAAACTCATCTTAAAAAGAAATGAGATTTTGAAAAAGAAAATGAATGGTTGACCTCCTCTCTTTCAATTTTTTTCTTGTGGACAAAAATCTTTTGAAATGATCTTAGCTAGCCAAAATGTGTTTTTTGACAACAAGGGCTAGGATTTCAAATCCTCAAAAAATCAAAAGTATTTTAAAAACTATTTTGTAAAAGAATCCTCAAGTGCAAGTCCCTCTACTACTTGCAACTTTGTGGAAGAGGAGGACACATTAGTAGCACATGTCCCTTAAGAAATGGTTCTCAAATAATTTAAATGTTGAAGTTAAAAAGGTTTGAATTGAGAAATCCAAGGTCACCAACCCTGAAGGACCCAAAAAAATATATGTACCTAAATCAACTTGAATTTTATTTTGTAGGGTTCAAAGAAGGATAAGTGGTTCTTGGATAGTGGGTTCTCAAGACACATAACCAGGGATAAATCTAAGTTTGCTTTCCTTACAAAGAGAAAGGGAGGACACGTTACCTTTGGAGACAATACAAAAAGAAGGATCATTGGTCAAGGCAACATTGGTAATGGCACATCCTCTCTTATTGAAAGTGTTCTATTAGTGGATGGTTTAAAACATAATCTTTTGAGCATTAATCAACTTTGTGACAAAGGTTTTAAGTGATTTTTAAAGCATCTCATTGCATCATCAAAGATATTCAAAATGATAAAACCATCTTCATGGGCCATAGGTGTGATAATGTTTATGCTATAAATATTTCAAAATATGATGACCATGATAGATGCTTTTCAAGCATGCATGATCAAAGTTGGTTGTGGCATAGGAGGTTGGGACAT
Organism: Vitis riparia x Vitis cinerea; assembly: GCA_940586395.1. NCBI lineage: Eukaryota > Viridiplantae > Streptophyta > Magnoliopsida > Vitales > Vitaceae > Vitis > Vitis riparia x Vitis cinerea. Next base: position 144,512 of record CALNHZ020000207.1, read on the forward strand.
GCTAACATGGACCTCATTTCCTAACTCAACAAAGATGAACTGTTAGAGGCCTTCCCAAAATAAATTTTTAAAAATACAAAGTTTGTGAAGCTTGTCAAATGGGAAGCAAATAAAAAACTCTTTTAAAACAAAAATTTTATTTCAACAACTAGGCCTCTTGAATTGTTGCATATGGATTAATTTGGTCCCTCTAGGACACCAAGCCTTGGAGGAAAATCTTATACATATGTTATTGTGGATGACTTCTCTAGATACACTTGGGTCTTATTTTTAAGTCAAAATAATGAAGCCTTTATGAGTTTTCAAAGTTTTGCATCAAGGTTCAAAATGAAAAAAGTTTTACAATTACTTGTATAAGAAGTGATCATGGGAGAGAATTTGAAAATATGATTTTGACGACTATGCAATGAGCATGGTATTAACCACAATTTTTTGGCTCCTAGAACTCCTCAACAAAATGAGGTAGTTGAAAGGAAAAATAGAACTTTTCAAGAACTGGCTAGAACCATGCTAAATGAAAATAATTTACCAAAATATTTTTGGGTTGAAGCAATTAACACTTCTTGTTATGTTTTAAATAGAATTTTATTGAGGCCCATTCTTAAGAAAACTCCTTATGAACTTTGGAAAAACAAGAAACCCAACATTAACTATTTTAAAGTCTTTGGGTGCAAATGCTTTATAGTAAACACCAAAGACAATCTTGGAAAATTTGATGCAAAATTGGATGTTGGAATTTTTCTTGGTTATTTAACTTCCAGTAAAGCCTTTAGATTTTTTAACAAAAAGAACCATGGTTGTAGAGGAGTCCATCCATGTAATTTTTTATGAATCTAACAATTCTCTCTTGGGAAGAGAGAGTTTTGATGATGATTTAGGCTTGGAGACCTCCATGGGAAAATTAGAAATTAAAGATAGAAGGCAACAAAAGAAATTAGAGAGGATCCCAAGAAAGAAGGATCACCATTGGCACTACCCCCTCCTCAACAAGTGCAAGGTGACTCAAGCCAAGACCTTCCTAAAGATTGGAAGTTTGTCATCAACCACCCACAAAATCAAATTATAGTTAATCCATCTAGTGGGGTAAGAACTAGATCATCTCTTAGAAATATTTGCAATAATCTTGCTTGTATCACTCAAATTGAACCTAAAAATATAAATAATGCTCTAGTTGATGAAAATTGGATGATTGCTATGCAAGAAGAGTTAAATCAATTTGAAAGAAGTAAAGTATGGAATTAGTGCCAAGACCTCCAAATCATTGTGTTATTGGAACTAGATGGGGTCTTAGAAATAAAATAGATGAAAATGGCATAATTGTTAGAAATAAAGTAAGATTGGTAGCCCACGGTTTTTGAATCAAGAATAAGGGATAGATTATGAAGAAACCTTTGCTCCCATAGCTAGATTGTAAGCCATTAGGATGCTACTTGCCTTTGCATGTTTAAAGACTTTGTTTTATATCACATGGATGTGAAAAGTGCTTTCTTAATGGCTTTATAAATGAAGAAGTATATGTTTGAACAACCACCCAGTTTTCAAAGTTTTAACTTTCCTAATCATGTTTTAAACTTAAAAAGTCACTTTATGGTTTGAAACAAGCACCTAGAGCCATGGTATGAAAGATTAAATAAATTTCTTTTGAAAAGGGTTTTAAATTGGGAAAATTGACACAATTCTTTTATAAAAACCAAAGAAAATGGCATGCTTCTTGGTGCAAATATATGTTGATGATATCATTTTTGGAGTTACTAATGTCTCTCTTGTGAATAATTTTCTAAATGCATGCATAGTGAGTTCGAAATGAGCATGATGGGAGAACTCAACTTCTTCCTTGGACTTCAAATCAAGCAAGTAAAGGAAGGAACTTCTTTAATCAAGCAAAATATATAAGAGATCTTCTCAAAGGTTCAACATAGAAGAAGCCAAACAATGAAGGACTCCAATGAGCTCATCCATCAAGCTTGACAAGGATGAGAAAGGTAAAATCCATCAACTTAACTATGTATAGAGGCATAATAGGTTCTTTACTAATTTAACCGCTAGTAGACCTGACATCATGTATAGTGTATGCTTGTGTGCTAGATTTCAATCTTGTCCTAAAGAATCTCACTTAAGTGTTTGTAAAATGAATCCTTAGATAATTGAAAGGGATAATGGACATAGACCTATGGTATCTAAGGGTGATAACTTTGAATTAATTGGATTCTCGGATGCTGACTTTGCCGGTTGTAAAGTTGAAATAAAAAGCACTAGTGGCACCTATCATTTCCTAGGACACTCACTTCTTTCATGGCAGAGTAAGAAACAAATTCGGTAGCTTTGTCAATGGCAGAAGTCGAATACATAGCAGTCCGTTTGTGTTGTGCACAAATCCTTTAGGTGAAACAAACACTTAGTGATTTCAATTTGTTTTTTGAGCATGTTCCTATTAAATGTGATAACACTAATGCCATAAACATCTCAAAAAATCTTGTGCAACACTCTAGGACTAAGCATATAAAGATTAGACACCATTTTCTTTAAGACCATGCAAAAAAGGGTGACATTACACTTAAATTTGTAAGCACAAAAGATCAACTTGCCGATATATTTACAAATCTCTAAGTGAAGAATAACTTGTTGATATTAGAAGACAACTAGGGTTATTTCTTTATGATCAAATGATTTCTTGATGAATTCTTGTTGAATATACCTTATGATTACATGAATTTCATATCACATGCATCATATAGACATACACTTAGGAAAATGGTCAAATATTGACCAAAAATCAAATTTCCTTGGCATTTGACATAAAAAATTGGGGATTTCAAAAAAAAAGGTAGAGAAAGGATCACGAGACGAGAAAATGCACAAAAATAGAAGATTTGACCTTGTTAACCGTTGACTAGGCGGTCGACCGATGGGGAACCGGTCCATCGGTTCGTCGGGGTGTCATTTTAAACCCCTCCCGTGCCTCATTTTTCACCTATTTCCTTTGGTTCTTCAAGGGTTGTGTCATTTCAGCTGCTCAAAAGTGATTTTTGATGCCATTGGAGCATTTTGAGGGGTTCAGATTGTTTTTTGGAGACTAGGGTTGTTGATTTGGGACCTAGGGCTTCGATTTAGGATTTATTCTCCTCAGACCGCGCACCTCAGCCAGCTTCAGCTCCATTTTCGCTCTCTTAAGGCTTTCATTTGGGTTCGTTTTCTTTTGGTTGTGCTTATTTCTCTCTGTGCCAGCCTCGTCTCCTTCTTTTTTGTTCTTTTGATGGCTCCTAGGAGGGAAACACAACCTCTAGGGCTCTGGGAAAGCACCCTGCTGAGCCATCTCAGCCTGCTCAGACGGAGACTTGTAGAAAGGCGAGGTATGACACAACCTCTTCAATTCTATAGAGGATTATCATAGGTACAAGCAGAAGTTCGCCAGAGAGGAAAGTAGTTCCAGGGAGAAGTATCGATTTCTCCCAACCTCAGTACATCAGGTTTGAGGGACTTCTCAAACGGATGGGATGGTTGCTAGTAGTGACAATTTTTGAGCCGATTTTCCCGACTCTGGTACGTGCTTTTTATTCACGAGTGACCTATGGACTTGGTGGACCAATCATTTCCACCGTTAGCTGAGCCCGGAGAGCATTTATCGTATTTTTTACATCCCTTCAGTTGGACTCAGAGTGTATGAGTCCAAGGCTTGGCCCATTGTGCAGAGTTTTGAGCCTAGAGGGCTATTCAGAGGATGTGTTGCCTTATAGACGCCTAGGAGATGGGTAAACCATTGACACATAGCCTAATTGTGATTAACCAAGTCCTTCATCACATCATCTGCTCCATCCTATTGTCACAAGGAGGACACCAAGATGAGGTCTCTTACCTTGAGGCATTTCTCATAGACTCGATTCTGATGGGAAGAGGGATTCACATGGGGTATCTGATGATGATGCAGATGATATCATGCTACGCGAGCATGACCTGAGTACTCCCTTACGACTGCTTCCTTACTAGAGTATTCAAGGATGCCAGGGTTTATTTGAGTAAAGAGACAGACTTCGAGGCCCCTACCATTTATGACACTGATGATGAGCAGTCTTTGGGGTGGATGAAGTTTGAGAAGGCCCCTAATGGCTCCTAAATTAGGAGAGCTGAGTGCCCACAGCACAAGCCCTGAGACAGGGACAGGTGCATCCCAGGGTAGAAGAGGAGGCTAAGATTCGAGTGATGGAGGGTGGGTTAGACCCCTAGAGGGGCTTTGAGTAGAGTGAGCCCGAGCTTAACATCCATTCACTCCAATCTGAGGATGTTCAATTTGAGGCACCACATCCTAAGCCGATGATGTGTGAACCAGCTTACACAGTGGGACCATCTTCTCAGCCATCATTCACTAAGGCTCCTCACACTGAGTCATCACCTCATCGGGCACCTCATGCTTC